>JAOSBP010000204.1:20834783-20860261 GCA_027563825.1 Erythroxylum mucronatum
AAGGTACCCGGAAAATGCCATGCATGCATGCCAAAATACTTATGCACAAATGAGTACATAATCCAAGAATAAGCATAATACTTATGCACAATTTATAGTAAGCATATTTCGTACTAAATGTCATTAATATTCTAACCCCTACTTTGGGGCGTTACAGTTTTTTTTTTTTTAGGGAAACTTTGGGGCGTTACAGTTAAAATTTAAGAAATAATATTTTAGATTTCCAACCAAAATTTAACACTTGATCTAAGTTAAAGTAGCTTGATCAATTCATCAACCACTCGTATCATAAAATGATGTTGTGGTTCAAACTTTTTAATCTTTTTTAAAAATAAAGTGAATTTATTTCATTGAATTGATCTGCAATACCTAAGTATTGTCAATAAGCTAGGAACGAAAAAACTTAACAAAAAATAATTAACCATTTACTAAACTCCTTATAACCATTGAACTAAAGGCGCTAAATTTATACCATATTTAGGCTCCTCACTATTTTACAATTGATTTCATCTTATATATCCTTTGTGAGTAAATTCTCTTTGATCCAATTGATTATGTTCACGTTTATAGAATGAGAGGTTAGTTGCTTATCCTTAAATATTGTTTGATTTTGTTCTTTCTAGATTTAATAAATAATGTAAGTGAATATAGTTGAAGTAACTAAGAATTCCTAATCATTAAGGTCTTTTATGTTGCATATTGTAAGTGAACATACTTGAAATAGCTAAGAATTCCTACTTATTAAGGCCTTTTATGTTACATATTTATAATGTAATATTGCTTTATTTTGATTAGTGTTGCATTGGAGATTAAGAATATCTAGCATTTATTTCCATATCATACTGGTGCAGTAACGATTGAAAAATTAATGAACAATAGATTTAGTTTCCTCAGAGCATACAAGTAGGACATAGACTAGTTATTTTGCTTAGCCTATCTTTGGTGTTTAGTTTCTTATAGGTGGCTTATGTTATAAATGAGGTTTTGAGAATATTAGTGGAATTATATGCCAAAGAACTTCGTGGGGCTAGACTTTACGGTGTTAAAAACATCTAAAGATAAAAGGTGTTAGTAAATCTCTTTAAAGTAATGTCTTGCTTATAGAGGTGGCAATGAGTCAAGCCAAGTTCAGATCCACCTAGGTCGAAGCCTAACTTAAGATTTTATGATTAGACTTTGGTCCAGCCCAAAGCTCGATCCTATTTAAACAATTTAAATTTTGATTAAGTTTGATTAAATATATTTTTAATTTTAAAAAATAAAAATGACATCATTTTTGTCCAAGCTCGAGCCAGGTTCGAAGCTTAAAATTAAAGAAAAAAAGCCCGAACCTGACCAACGTCCAATCAACTCGAGTCATGTCTATTGAGTTCAGATTGGGTCAAACTAACCTCGCTATCTCTACTTGTCCTATAATAATAATCTTCTTCCTCTTGATTTGGTTGATAAGAAGCCAAGCTATTAAGAATGTCAATAATCCAGGACTAATTGTATTTTCTTCAATAATCAGACTTACTTTAGTGTTATCAAGAATAATATTCCTCAAGCTATATAGATTTTCCACTAACCATAAATGGCCAAAATCATGCCAATGTTCATACCAAAACAAAAAAAGTTTCCCATTTTTAATTAAAATAGTCCTTTAATTTACCTATGAGATCTAGATTTTGTTTTAATATTAAAAAATTGATTGTTTCTCTTTGATTTCACATATCCATTGGCCTTTAAGGAAAGTTGAATTGACCCATTTTACTCAATGAGACTCCTTATCAACTAGCAGTCTTATAACTTCTTTGCTAATGGAATTTTATTGACTAATTTTATAGATTTTATGCGTAGAACCCTTTCTAACTCTATAGATTTTATGCCATACTGTTTTCTGGCTTAGGAATATAAACATAAGCCCATTTCGGTTTGGTTTTAAAACATTTCCATTCTATAAATAGTCTCTCATCAATCTCCCAACGCTCTTGACAATGTTGCTTGGCAAGCATAAATGAGTAGACCAATAAATGTTCATGTTGTTGAGGATTGGAATAATGAGTTGAACTTCCCTTGTATAGGATAAGCTTTTGTTTTACGAAGTAGATAATATTTTGCAAATGAGGGCTAAGAATGACTAGTAATCAATAAAGTTGAATCTCTTATTATTAACTGGGATACCTAGATACATAAATAAAAGATGGTTTTGCTTAAAATCAGTCATAAGAGCCACTTGCTTACTGGTTAAGAGGGAATCAATAGAGGTGAAAAAAGTGTTCATGCTATGGTTGATGTTTAGTCCCAACATATGCTTAAAGACAGTCAAAGAATGCATTAATACCTTAATTGAGGATGGAGTAGAGGTAGCCAATAGCAGCAAATAATCTGTAAATGACAAAGAAGAGATTCTTAACTTGTCAAACTTACAATAATATATGTTGGCAAAGTTTGTGGCAATTTGCCTAGTCAAGGCTTCAGTATAATTAGTAAAGATATAGGAGATAGAGGGTCCTTTTATCTCAAAAAGGATTGGTAGGCTTTCCATTAATGAGATATAGGTAGGGCTTTAAATGAATTAACTCACCTAATTTATGAACTTGTCAGAAAGTCTTAGGCTTTAAGAATGTTAAGTATGAAGGACTAATTATTAGCATCAAATGCCTTATAGATGTCTATTTTCAACGCACAATTTCTTATCCCTCTTCTCTTATGGTAAGTATTTGAAAAGATCTTGAGCTATAAAGATATTATCACTTATATTTTAACTTAGGATGAATGTCCATTGCTAAGAATAATGATATCTTTTAGGATTTGCTTCAGTTTAGTAACAATTATCTTGAAGATAATCTTGTAGGCTGTATTAAAATATGGAATAGGTCTATATCAATTATGAAGTATTTGGAATCAAACAAATATACGTTTGTTCATTTCTTTTCACATTCTTCTATTTTAGAAGAATCCCACAAGTACTATTATGAAACCCTAATTAATACCCTAATTCTTTTAGTAAAACAAGGTATTAAATACATCAGGCCTAAGTGTCTTATCTAGATTAAAGCCTAAACTAGTAAGAATTTGTCTAAGGAATAAGTCTGGTAAAGAGCAATCTTGTTTGGATTAAAATAAATAGGCAACAATTCTTCTATTCAAATGAACTTCATAGTTGCTAATAAGTGGCCAAACCTTATTTAGAAATTATACCCTCCTTAAAAGTTGCATTTTTTTTATTTTAGTCTTTGTAAAACCAATAAAAATTGACTTATTATAAATGAGATAATCTTAAAGAACTTGCTACTTTTAGGTTTATTCAACCCCTATTAAATTCCAGGATATGATGGACATTAGTTGGAAGTGGAAGGGTTGGCTTTTTTTTTCTTCTTATGCTTCTTCCTAGCCCTCTTTATAGTATTGGTAGTTGTTCCCCCAGATGTTGCACCATTCTCTTGAAGTGTTGAAAGATCAACATAGTCAAAATTGGATCTTGCTTCAACTTAGTTCTAAATTTATGTAATCTTTGGATTATTAGGAGAAATTGGAGTTGGCGTTTCAGACACATTTCTATCCCCAATTGTGGTTGAACATTTTATTTGAACATTCAAGACTGAATCTGGACTATAGGCCTTTTTAGACACATTAATAGTTAAGTTTGGAGCCCCTAGAATAATGCTTTTTTTTTGTTTATGGAGCTTGAGGTATTTTTTTAATCAAATATTCTTGTCCAATGTTGATGACTTCCTCCTCGTTAACTCAGCATAAGAAACATTTCTAACTCGCTTTCCTATAGACTTCCACTCTCTCTTTTTAATGGGAGTGATAGGCTTCCATTTATAACTCAATTTATTTCAACGTTTATCATATTTCCATCTTCATCTAATTTCACCAGGTTTAACTCCTTAGGAGCTCTTTTTCCACTTTAACTTATAAACAAATACGAGCATATTCTATTCTCTTCATACCTTTCATATATTCACTGAGACATATCGACCTACCAAGTGAGCTAGCTAGGTAGCTTAATCATAAGGTGGTCTAATATTCAAGAGGTATATTATAGAAATTGATCCATATTAGAATGTGGTTGTGTTTAAGGTTTAGGAAATCCATATTAGGCCACCATTTTTTTAAAGGAAAATGGGTTTTCCATTTATATGCCAAGGGTTTAATTCTAACATCTTCATTATGTTTGATTTAGTGTTAAACTTGAACAAGAACATGCCATCTTCATTAATGAGAACTTCATCTAGCCCTAGTTTTTTTTTCCAAGAATAGAATGCCCAACTTTGCGATTAAGGAAAAGCGTGACATTTGTTTGCAAAGTAACCAATTAGTATGTTTCTCATTTTGCCACTCTAGTTTGTAGAGCCTCAATTGGTGGAGAAACTAGGTTATTAGTCATAGATGCTATGAACCTCAACTTGTTAAAAGGCGTATTATCATAAACTACTTAGCAACAAGTTAACTTTTAAGAGCAAAAGCTATAGGACAGGTACGAATACCCTTTCCTAGCAAAACATTTACCAATACCCTTTCCCAATAAAACATTTATAACTAAGAAGTCAAATGCAAGACTATAAGGAAGAACAAGAGGGAAAGAATAAGAAGAATATGGCTTAGAAGACTTGACAAGCAATGGATGAACGGAAACATTTAGGGTGAGATGTTTAACTTTGTACCTTCTTTCTTTTTATTTATCTTTTGTTTATGTTTTTAGTTCTCTTTTTGTCGTATATAACATTATAACGAATGATGATTTTATGGTTTGTTTTCAATTATGTTATTTTTATTTCTTTTATTTCTATTTATCCTTTCTTTTTCTTTTATTGTGCAAGGATAAGTCATACATTGGATAGATCTAACATTAAGAAATCATTATAATCAGGAAAGTACCAAACAACCTTCTCACTTTCATACATACTTGTATTTTGTACATTGAGGACAATGTCCAATTTTAAGTATGTGGATGGTTTAATGAATCTTAAACTGATTTCTTCAAGTTTATTATAATCTTAATTATAATTCTTATATACTAATATCTTGAATTGGTTGAATATATCTATAAATACTACACTTTCTTGTTGATTATTGATTTGAATTGGTTTGTAAAAGGATGATGGTTAGAATGAAATTCGTTTTATAAGTCATATTTTTCGTAATCATTGAAATTTGCAAGTTGAATGAATTTTTTTAGGGCAAATCAGAAAAAAAAAATTATTAAAAAAATAGAAAAGTTATATACACAGCAAAAGATGTTCCAGAGACCACAACCTACACAGGTTACACAAAGGAGAACCCAAGGTTCAAACACAAACCAGATAGCATACGCCTCTCGAGCAGCCTGACAGCACTAATCCAAGACCCTAATACCAATCTCCCCACCAACCAAGAGCCTACCATACAACGACCAGCAACAAAATACAACAACCAGAAACCAATGCTACATCCGCCAGTGACCCCCACCAGAAAACACAATCATCTAGCAATAGCCTCAAGGAGAAGAAACACTACCTGGAATCTTGATCAACACCAATAGGAGGGAATAACCCCTCCTCCTCATTGACCCAGGGAAGACCCTGAACTTGCAATAGTAGCAAAAGAAATAATAATAATAATAACCCGAAGACATTCATATTTACCTTCCCTCAGTGTTTAGGCGGAGCTGCTCCATAGCCTGTAAGATCACCTGCGAGGTAACCCGCCCTATATCCGAAGCTTCATCACGAAAGGTGCGAAGGTTGTGCTCATACCACAGGTTATACACACATATATACCCAATCTTTTTCATGAGCTTTTGAGCCTAAAAGCAATTTTCAAAAATTTTACAGCTTTTGTTATTCTTTCATATATGTGTTATCATGTATAGTAGGATAATTCTAGTACTTGCTTTTTTATGCATGTTGAGACCATACTAGTTAAATTAGAAGTATTAACATGATAAAGGCATTTAGATTTACCAACTTGTTTAAGCCTTTTTCTTTGAAAATCAACATACCTAAAAATTTACCTTTAGGAATAACCAAGTTGAGCTTCAACCTTTTTCATTTATTAAACCCACATGTTAACCTTTATCATATTTTTCTTAAAAAACCTATTTATTATTTTAAACCTTGAAGGTTATTTACATTATTTACTTGTTAAGACTTGAAATTTGAGAAAGGTCCAACATCTGCTGAATTGTGGTACTAAATACTCAAATTGGTTTATTGAAAAAAAGCCGAGCATATAAAAGAAAGAAGCAAAGTATATGGTACCGATAGATTTGTGATGAAAGGACCTAAGTGTTTTGTAAAAAAGTCTTGTAATGTTTCTTTAAGTAAATTTCCTTCACTTAAACCCCTTTTATTGTCTCATTCATACCGTACCTATGCCCCATTACAACCTACTCAAAGACCTTTTGATTTTTGTTTCTAGTTTGTACATAAGAGATGGAGATGTAATTTTATTATAAGCATATGGTAAGAATTCTACTATGCATGGATCAAGAGTTTTGATAATTTTCACCCTAAACACTTGAGTGCATTAAGCGAAATCTTGGTAAGGGTATAAAGAGATATGCTTTTGATTTCAATGCAATTGTTGATATGATTATTATTAATATTACTTAGAAAATTAATTTTAGGACAACTTGACTCTGATTGTATGTTAATTTGATTTAATAGGATATGAAAATGTATAGTATAAATGAACATATTGAAATTGACGATGGATTGATGTCGTAAAATTTATAATTTTGATTATAATTTGCTTGAGGACAAACAAAAGCTTAAGTGTGGGGATATTTGATAGATGGATAATTGAGCATTTTTTTAACCCTATATTTGATGCGTTTTCGCTTGATATTTATTTATTTTGGTATATATTTGGTACTTAATTCGTTTCAAGTTTGTATATAAATTATAATTGCCTTCATGGGCTTAACGGAGCAAAATTCAGACAAAAACACGGCGTAAAATGAAGATCCTATGCACATAAGGGATACCTGGCCTTGCATCTACCTGTGCACTTACCCAAGGCTATGCACTTTCATGATATCCAGAGTTTTTGGTTATGCATGGCTATGCAAGAGACCTTACATCTGCCAAAACCATAAAATTCCATATAAAAGAAGAAGTTTGGAGGCAATTGAGAGAGAGAGATGCCAAAAAGCGTTTTGGAATTTCTAAAGACGATTCTAAGTGTAATTATGAGCCAAAGGAGTGGGAAACGCAAAGATTTTATCGATGGATCCATCATAATACAAGATTAGACCCCTATATTGCCAAAATATTCGATAGAAGACAATTAGGGAGATTTAGAATTATGATTTCGTTGTTTTTGATTCATTTTTTTGTTTATTTATATCTGATTTCATGTTCGCTGATATATGACCAAATTTTTCGTTAGTATTTAGGCTAGACGAACCCTATTTAATACTTGAACATGTGTTCATTATTTTGTGAATGCAATTGATTGTTTGATTTATTGAGATCCAATTACTTGTTTTATTTATGCTCTAGTAATCCAAAATATTATATCATAATTTGATTTCAGACGTAGCGATTGAGAAATCCTAGGTTTGAATAGATCCACGATACTTGGAAAGAGTTAATTGCAACCTTAAAGATAGGATGACATAAATCTTTTCAATTATGGTCAAACATAATAGAGGGATTCATAAAACGATAACGCAATCTTGTAAATTTTAACCTAAGTAATTCAGTTAGAAACTTTAGGATTAGTTGTTAATAAACTTAAGGTTAGTTAATAGCATACCATAGAAGTCTTCAAAGTCTAATAAATAAATACTAATCACTTGATATTGGTAATTAACTTAACACTTCCTAATTCTCTATTCAATTGTGTTGTTCATTGATTTTATTTGCTTAAATTTAGCTTTTTAATTAAAAATCATAATCCGTTCTTAAGCTAGATAGTAGAACAACGGTAATTACTAGTACTCGTTGTCCTTGTGGGATCAATATGTACTTACTGGTACTAGCTACAATTACATCGTGCACTTACAGTATAAAAATATTGACTAACTCGTGAAATAAAGTCAAATTAGGATCAAAATATCCCTCTAATCCCCTTTAATTTTAGTTTTAGCTTAGAAAGTTAAAGGTCTTAATAACTTTAATAAGTAGCATGTATATTATAACTACCTAAAGGCAATAAAGTTAATACTAATTAGCATTTTCGAAACTAAACTAAAAAAGGATAGATGTAAGGAACTTTGGTTCATCTAATGCAATTAGGAAATTATCACTAATTATAGTGTACAAAGCAATGGAAGAATAGTAGTGCCATATGATTTAGAGAAGATTAAGAAAACTGATCATCAATTCAGTGACTAAATTATACATTTGCATGTTGTTTTGAAACACAATAAGCAAAGAACTGGCTTCAACTTTATAAATGCTGCCAACCTACCATTTCAGGGAACTTCACTATAGCAAAACTAAAAAAACTAATGCTCAAATATGGACATCCCTTAGATAATTCTTTGTGATTTTAACAATACTCTTCATACATTTGAATTAAATAGAGGGGCAAGTTCAAAAGCTCCATGCAATGAGTTCAAGTCTTGTTTGAGCAGCATAGAAATCACAAACCTCAATTGTAAAGGGAACCACTTTACCCGAAATAAATGGCAAGAGAAGTAGAATTTGAGAAGAAAGCTAGATAGAGGTTTAATGCATAAAAAATGGATGATGAAATTCTAGGGAAGCAAGGCCATATTTAACAATCCTCTTACTTTAAATCATACTCCAATTGAAGTCCATAATATTAAAAAAGTCCTTATTCAAATTACTCCATTTACATTCTTCAACTACAATTCAAAGTTTGAAGGATTCCAAAAGGCAATTAAAATAGGAATAAGAACTAAAATAAAGGGCTATGTGTAATACAAATACATCAAGAAATTTTATCTTGCGAAAAAGAATCATAAGTGCCTATATTAGAGATTTTTAAACATTAAAAACACCGACATTAAGGAGAAAATAAGTCAACTCACCTTTGCACAAATTGAACTATATAAGGATCCTCTTACTAAAAGGAGGAATAAAAAGGGTGCACTTAATCTTATGTCAAAGCACTTGAGGCACATAAATCCCTATTACGGTGGAAATCTAAAACATAGTGACTTCGAAGGTGACAAGAATTCTTGTTTCTTCTTCAAAGTTATTCTAACAAAGAGAAATATTAACAAAATCACAAACCTTATTAAGGATAATAGAGAGAGAAAATGGAGATAAAAGGAGATTAGGGAAGAGGTGTTCATATACTTCCAAAATACCCTAGGTTCTCACTCTAAGAGGTATTCTTCTGTGTAGGTGCTCAACACTTTCATATTAATTGCAAAATCTGAAAAGCAAGCTAAGGATCTAATAAGACCTATCTGTCCACATGATCTAAAGAATGCTTTAAAGAAGCTTAATTCTAGTAAAGCCTCGAGACCATATGAGTTTAATTCTTATGTTTTAAGGAGTCATGGTTATAGATCAAGGAGTAGATCGGTAATTCCTTTTAGGATGTTTTTAGCTTTAGAATAGTATTAAAGGAGATAAACTGAAATTATATTTTTTTACTATACAAACTGTTTAACCCAAATATTTCAGCCCAATCACTTATCGCAATACTCTATACAAAATCAACTCCAAAATATTGGCTTCAAGCTTAAAAGAAATTCTGGAATCTTCATTAAAAAAAATCACAAAGGACCTACATTAAAGGAAGGAACACTGAGGACAGTATCCTATTGGCACAAGAAAATTTCAAGGGATACCAAAGGAATGGATCAATGAAAAGTTGTGTAATGAAGATAGACTTTCTAAAGGCTTTTGACTCAATCAATTAAGACTTTATATTGCACCCACCCCTTAGAGGCTTTTGGATTCCCATAAAACTACATTAAATGGATTATGTAATGCATAACTACTACATCATTTATCATCTTGATGAATGGAGAACAAACTAAAGCGATTAAGGGATGAAAATAGGTCAAGCAAGGTGATAACTTATCCTCCTATCTATTCTCAATTTGTATGAAAATTTTGAGAAGACTGTCTGAGTACAATATTAGAAGGAATCCCTCCTTCAAATTTCATAACAAATGCAATAGATTGAAAATATTGAATCTTTCATTTGCAAATGACTTATTGATGTTTTCTAGAGTTGATACTTGTTGGATTTAGGTACTAATGAATCCAATTAATTCTTTTAGCAACTATTAGGCATTATAGTCAATTAAGAAAAAAGCTACATGATGGTCTTTGCTGAAGCTAATTCCCCTAGGTTTAAGGATAAAAAAATCCCTCTTTCACTTGTTTGGGAGTCATTATTACTACTAATAGACTAACTTATAAGGATTGCTAAGCTTTGTATGAGATAATTGAGAGAAGAATAAGTCTTAGTGCAACAAAAGCCTGTCATATGTTAGAAGACTTTAGTTAATCAAATTCATATTGAATAATGTCTATGTTTGTTGGATATCCCACATGGAAACTTATTGAAAGCATAGAAAGAATGTTGAGGAATTTTCTCTGGATAGGAGATGCTCATAAAAAATCAAATGCCAAGGTTAAGTATACTAGCTGAAAGAAATTTGAGATTACTTATAGATAAAGTGAACCTTTGGGTATGATGGGTACATTTACATTATTTTATTTAATATCTAAATTATTATTTATAATTATATTAATATTAGAAATTAAATAATTTTAATTTTGTTAAAAAAAAGGAAATTTTTTCGTAAGTAATAAAAGTTGTCCCCCTTTTTCGCCACTTTGGACAGCCGCAGTTTATGTGAGTCAGAACAAAAAATCATACCAATATCCAAGAAAAGGCATGGGCTGTTTAAGGTCCGCTACCGCTAAGCTTTGTAAAGTTTTCAGGTCTATACATATCTTCTTATTCCTGTTTTCTAAGATAAAGCCCATACGAGTAGCAAAGTTTATCAGCGAAGAGTTAATTTCAAAAAATATCATATAACACTAAACAAAATTTTTTACTGTTAAAAATAATAATTAAAAATTGTGTAATAAATTGGTAAATGGAATTTTGCAAGGCAGTACTGAAGTACTGTAAAAGGGTGGATTTTAGGAAAGAGGAAAAGATGAAAACAAAATCTTCAGCTCTGCAACACATGAATAAGTCCGCAACTAACAGTCCGCGTTTGTCTGGAAGCGCCCCTTCTCCTTCTCCTTCACTTCACTTCCCTGACTCTCGTCATAAGCTTTAGGGACAAACACATAAATAAAATAATACACATGTCAGTGAAATTACTTCCATTGATGAACTTTTATACAAGGTAAGTGTAAGAGAGTTAACCAATTACCAGGGTGATTTTCATGGATTTCCTTGTCAATATCAACTTTAGGAACTGATTGGTTTCCTCCATAAATCCCGCCAAATCCTTCTTCGTCAGACCTCGTGGCATACCCCTCTCCAAATGAATGAGACATCACATCCCTAATTAACATGCATCGAGAAACAGCTTTTAATGTCAAACATAAACAAATACAGCAGGAAATTAAAACATGACCAGGTGCAGATTAATTAACCCTTGCTTCTCAGCTGGGTTCTGGGATTTTTGGGCTTTGTCCATTGTCTGCTGACCCTCTGGTTTGTTGGACATTGTTGTAACCTGCCTGAAGCTGACCCTTGATGCTCTTTGATGAAGCGATCTGATTGCCCGAATCATGTTTGATGCTCTGAAAATGGATACCTTAAATAAAAAGGTGACGACAGTGAAGTTCACCTGAAGAAAGGAGACAAATTTAATAGGCTAGTGGTCAGCAAAATTGAGCGATTCAAGAGAACCGGATTTCACGTCTAAGACACGTAGCTTTTCGAGAAGGGACGTGGCTAGACAAGAAGGGAACAAGCATTTTCTACCTTGACACTCGGCGTTAATGTGGATCTAATTTGAGTCTAAAATGTTTTACTCAACCTAATTTCGACTAGACCTAAAATATTCTTTAATCTAATTTAACTAATACTGACTATATTTTCAAAAAAAAAAACTAATACTGACTATAATTACAACGACAACCACCTTGCTGATAACTAACTTCATTATACAGTTAAAGAAAATAAGAGTATTAAGTAGAGTTCTTAAAAAATAATAATAAGAAAATAGTAAAAGTGCATTTTAGTTTGGTAAATGATAAAAATCTAGTATTAATTTTATTGATTTAAGATTCAATGTCTTTTTGTTAACTAACGTCCTGGAATTGTTTCAATATTGAAACTAAAAACAACTTTTTTTTTATTATAGTTCATAAATTGGTGGAAATAGTATACTCCGTACTATAAAGGGTAGACACAAACCTTCCTTATAATTTAAGAAATCTTCAAAACAAAAATATATGATCTTTAATATTATTGAAAAAAATCATTTTCATTTTCATTTTCCTAAAAAAACTCATTCTTTTAGACTTCAGAAAAAAGTAACGATAAAACACATGTTGTATGAACATTAGATGCGAACTAATTAAATACTATTTATATAAAAAACAATTTATTATAATTATTTTCAAGTATTAAATTGAATTTGATCGAGTTAGGTTTAAAAGCTAGATTGGGCTATCATATTAGTAATATTTGATTAGTTCATGTTTAATGTTTATATTACATGTGTTTTGTCTTTATTTTCTAACTGAAGTTTAAGAGATTTTTTTTTTCTGAAAAACCGAAAACTAGAAGTTTTTTTCAATAATTTTAAAGATTGAGGAGTTTTTCAATGTTTCTTAAACTATATGGAAGGTTTATATCTTTTAACAACAACAACAATACCTAGTAGAAATCCCGCTAATACGTAAGATTTAAGGAGGTTCAGTATTACCGGTCTTACCCTTAACTAGTAGAGACTACTACTACTACTACTGTCTAATGATAATAATAATAATAATAATAATAAACTACTAAAACAAGCTAGGTAAAGACTTAGGCTAAATCCCTAAGAGGTAAGTACTGTCTATTTACAAGTATAGGCTAACTACAAGAGGAAAGAGTTAAAAGACATAAGGGAATTAGAAGGATCTCTTAATGAGAGATTCTTTATCTCAATCATAATATGTCAAAATTTTCTATTATAGGTCATGTCCTTGGCAAGTTCCAACATTGTTATATCATTTTTGATCACCTCTTCCCAATTTTTCTTAGGCCTCTTTTTTTTTCTCTTACAGTCTCTAAGTATGATCTTTTTGCATCTTCTTATTGAATCATTGGGTGTCTCCTCTTAATATGTCCAAACCACTTAAGCCTTATCTCTCTTAATTTCTCAATAATATTAGTTACCTTTAATTTGTCTCTTATCATTACATTTTTTACCGTATCTCTTTTAGCAAGGTTGCACATCCAACGGAGCATCCTCATCTCCGTCACTGTTAGCTTATAACTATGCACTTATTTGATGGATTGACACTCAGCCCCATAAAGTATGGCTGGTTTAATCGCTAAATGATAAATTTATGATGCATTTTTCCATTTAAGCTACCCTGATTTGATTCGGTGAATCATGTCTTTATCAATCTTTCCATTATTCTGGATGATAGATCAATTTCTCAGTTACTTTGGATGATATATCTCTTACCCAACTATAATTTTTTTATCAAAGACATTGCACTATTTCAAGAAAAATCAATTGAAAAACTATGAAGATATTTTTCTTCCAATCTTTTTATTTGCATCAAAGTCTTTTAATTCCTTTAATAATGACATAAACATTTGACTATAATTAAGATCCTTAAGAGTAATGTCCCAAATATGGGATAAATTTGTACAAGGTCATAAAATTCTCAACAAGCCATGAAAGAATGGTTAGTCCAACATTCTCTAGTTACCAAACAAAGTCTCAGCCTACAATATTTTTGTAACAAAAATCTAAAAGTTCAAATACTATTAATTAAAAAAACATGCAAAAGGATTATTTTGAAATAATGAAATAATTATTAATTTTTTGATTATCAACCTCCACTTCAAAGAATAGTAAAGATTAACTCAAAAAATAAAGAGATAAATTTGTTGTAAAAACTATTTGGAAAAACGAAAGCTATTTTATATCCCAAGATCAATTAAAAAAAGAATAAAATAAATGGCATAAAGTCAGCAAAAAATAAGTCACCATATACAAATATAACAAAGAAAAAACTACAAATAGAGGCAATAAAATGTCTATATAAAGAAACATTTGCAACGAAGGAGAAACCTCTTCATATTCCGAGGACATCCTCTTGCTCTTTCTATATGATCAACTTTCCCTCTCTCATATCAAATTCCCTTTTTTCTTATTTGCCTAATACTAATGGCTTATATTCAAATTAAAGCCAAAGTTCTCTAATGCCTTACATTACATTCATACGAAAGCCAAAGTTCTCTAGTAAAACGTTTTACTAAAGCTCCCTTCCTCCTCCAAAATTTAAAGCCTTACATTTATATTATTTTCTTTTTCAACAATATTAGTTTGTAGTGAACTGCCATCAAGCTCTCATTTCTAAGTTTAGTAGAATCTAGTCTTTGCATTTGTCCTAATTCCTTTAATGTGATCAAAAACTAATAATATCCTTTAGAGATAAAAATAGCTTAAATATTTTAGTATTATAAATAAAACTCTTAAATATAAAATGAGCACATGATCAATTCCCTTAAATCATTATATATAATACATTATAAAATTATAAATACAACCTTTGTCTCTAACGCTTTAATACATAGTTAAAATATGAAACCATATTTTTATAAATTAATTTAACAAAATCTAATATTGAAATGCCACAATTAATAAAGTGAAAAGATATTATTTTTCTTGATGAATAGGTACTTTCATTGAACTCAATTCTAAATGTGCTTTTAATTTCTAACACAAAACTTGAAGAAATAAATCATATAGAAAGGATAAAATAAAATTATTCTTTAATAAGAAATTAACTAACCCTAAATTTGATAATAATGCTTCAATCTCTATTATTTATTTAAAAAGAGTTTCTAAGATTTTATGTGCAATAAATATCTTAGAAAAAAAATTTCTAGACATTAAATATATATCCTAAAATTTATAGAGAATAATCTATAATATAAATATTTTGTAATTGAATTTTTTAATATTATGTTTCTCATTTTTTTCTCCATCCTAACTTCGTATTATAAATGGGAGAAAGGTTGGTTTTGCTAAGATATATGTGGAGGTTGAAATGACTATTAAACTTCCTAGTCTCTACATATTATGAGGTTAGATGATAATGGGAAATTAATGGAAGATTTCATTAAGGTTACTTATGAGCAGAAACCTTAATCCTTAGACTCAAAAAAGAAGAGATGGAGGGAAATTGGATGAAGATTCCTAACAAGATTTTTATATGAGTTTCTTAATCTTCAAACTACACATGCCCTTGAAAATGTTAACAATCTAAAACCTAAAGCAATGAGTATGATAAAGGTATAATTTGAATTAGATGAAAGCTCCAGAAGGTTGAAGAATAGTAAGGAGAAAATGACATCACCTCTAAGCTCTCTAAAGGTGATCAATTCGGAAAACAGTGTTAAAAACAACTTATAGATCTAAGGTCAGCTCTTGAACTAGAACAAGTAGTAACATCAAAGAGAAAGCTTGGCAAAAAGTCAAAGAAAAAAGGGCTTATAAGTCCTCTCTTAATCTTATAATACTATCTTGGAATGTGAGGGGCATGGATTGCCCCAAAAAAAGACACATAATTAAAGATTATCTGGTCACTAAGAAGTTTGCCTTGATAGGACTTTTAGAAACAAAGGTCAAGAAATAAAAGTTACAGTTATGTAAAGGAGTTTTTGGTAAAAACTGGGAGTTATTACCGAACTGCCAATGTCATTACTTGAGCAAGATTGTTGTGGGATTTGACCCTCCCAAAGTCAATATTATTCAATAAGTAATCTCACACCAATATGTTCATTTGGTAATCTTGATGGACTATGAACGTCTGGAAGTCATTTTCATCTATGCTTTTAACTTTGACTTCCAAAGGAGATCTCTTTGGAATGATCGGAAGACTATGGGGGGCTCAATCAATAAACCTTGGATAGTTGTTGGAGATTTTAACTCTACCATCTTCTCTTACGAATTTGAAAAGGAAAACCTAAGTTGCAAGAAAAGTAGTAACAGTTTGTTAGATTGCTTAAACTCTTCTTCTCTCTCAGACCTGAGTTATAACAGAGCATACTATACATGGAGTAATAGGTAGGGAATTAATAACTTAATCAGGAGGAAACTAAATCGTGCCTTAGTTAATCCAGAGTGGCTTGCATATTTCAGAACCCATGATGCTTTTTTCAGCTAGCCTTTTTGCCCTAATCATACTCTTATAGAGGTTTCTATAGGAGTGAACTCTTGCTTGGTAAAGCATCCATTTCAATTCAATAAGTGCCTTGTCAAAATGGAAGGATTCGAGGAAGCTGTGAAAAAAGATTGAACCTCCATGTTAGAGGTAATGACTCTTTCATATTTTTGAAGAGGCCT
Organism: Erythroxylum mucronatum; assembly: GCA_027563825.1. Taxonomy (NCBI): domain Eukaryota; kingdom Viridiplantae; phylum Streptophyta; class Magnoliopsida; order Malpighiales; family Erythroxylaceae; genus Erythroxylum; species Erythroxylum mucronatum. The sequence continues at coordinate 20,851,231 of JAOSBP010000204.1, forward strand.
CTCATTATCATATTAGAATTGAAGAAACTAGACTCCTCTAAAGTGTAAAACACCACTATGGCTATCTCGAAAGTTGGGGAAGCTCTTATTACTCTCAAACACCATATATCTTAAAGTTAAGGATAAGCAAGATATGGATTAGTACATAATAACTCTTGATAATTACCATTCTTTATCCAAGCAAAGAGCAAGAATAAATTGATTAATAAATGGTGATAAAAACATCAAATACTTCCATAATTATACTCTCTACTAGAAGAATGCCAACAAAATCCATTCCTTAAGAGCTAATAAAGGTTCCATTATTGATAAGCAATATGAGATCAAATCCATAGTGTTTAACCACTTTAAGGAGTTATTAGGACCTTCTACCCAGAATGTTTCCACCTCGTGGAAACTTAATGGATTTGTCTACAACGTCATTTCTAATGAGAAAAAAGGAATCTCTATTAAAACCTTTTAGTGAACATCATGTCAAATAAGCACTTTTCTCTTTAAAACTAAAAAAGGCCCTTAGACTAGATAGTTTTAATGCCTTCTTCTTCTAACAAACTTAGCCCTTAACAAGTAACATAATCTCTAGTGCAGTCCTAAATTTCTTTTCTTCAGGTTGCATACTCAAAGAGCTAAACATGACCATTGTGAGTCTCATTCCAAATAAATGTAATATTGAGCATTTGAATGACGACAGACCCATATGTTGTTGTAATGTAGTTTATAAAATTATTACAAATTGATAGCGAACAAGCTCAAGCCTTTTTTGGAATGTATAATCAGTAGATGCTAGGGAACTTTTGTAAAGGGTAGGAATATTGGAGATAATCTAATATAGGTTGAACAATTACTTAAGGGGTATAATAGTAAGAAAATGATAAAGAGTTGCACCTTGAAGATTGATTTTAAACATGCCTTTGACTAAGTGATTTGGAAGTTTATCTTATACTCATTAGTAGCCTTTGGACTTCTTGACTGATTCATAACTTAGATTCAAGGATGCATTTGCACCACATCATTCTTAATTATGGTAAATGGTGAACCTACGCAAGTATTTCTCAGCTCTAAAAGGCTACGTCAGGGAGATCCGCTTTTACCATATTATTTTTATTTATGTATAGAGGTATTGTTAAGGTTGATCTCATATAAAATAGAATAGGACAGTAGCTTCAAGTATTACTACCATTGTGATAAATTGAAGTTATTTAACTTAACATTTGTGGATGATTTGCTAATGTTTAGCGAAGCTAACTCTAGTTTTGTTACTTTGTTCATAAAATCCTTACATGATTTTGGTGTACTAGTATAACTTACTATGAATCTATAGAAGACTGACTTATATATTTCATCAAACACATTGTGTGTTGCTTCTTAACTCTTTACAATCTTAGGATTACATCTTTGTAATATTCTATTTAAGTACTTGGGCATCCTAGTCTTAGACAAAAGGATTTCTTACTCTGAATGTCAAGTTGTCAGCCTCTTTTTGATGCGGTTAGAAAAAGGGCCAACCACTGGAACAACTGTTTCCTCTCATTTGGCGGCAAGTTAAAACTAAATTTATCAATCTTGAATAGCCTTGCCTTCATATCCATTAGAGCTCACACTTGTTTCTTCCTTAAAAGCTTGTCAAAGACATAGAAAAAAAAAATGTTAAAGAACTTCCTATGAATAGGGATGGCTAAAAAATCAAGGTAAAAAGGTTAGATGGTATGATGTTTGTGCTCCAAAAGCTGAGGGAGGTTTAGGATTGTCCTCTATAAGGGATACTAACAAAATGTTGCTTGCTAAAAGAATTTGGAAAATGTTCACTAATGCTCAATCAATATGGGTCAGTTGGGTTTATACTTACATAATAAAAGAATAAAGTTTTTGAATCATCAAAGTAAACCAATCCTTTTTCTGGTCTTTTAATCAGATTTTAAAGCTGAGAAAGGATATGAATTTTGCTATTAAAATCAAGGTACATAATGGATTGAAAACTTGGTTTTGATATGACTTTTAGAATAAGTAAATAGAGTGATATTGGAAGGAGAATGGAATTGTAGAATTAAGGCTCTTTCCCCTAATATAAATCACTCCATCTTATCCGCTTCGATCCAATGAGGATGACAAACATGAATGGTTTCAACACAACTCTAGAATGTTTACTAAACAAGTTCTACCTTAATCTATTTAGAAGCAAAAGCTAATGATATTTGGTGGAAATTGCTCCAAGAGATCCTTTAAGACATCCTTCATACTTTGATTAACAATCTGGAATAGACTAGCATTTAAAGACAGGATTGGAAGGAATTGTCCTAACATGCTCTGTCCACTCTGCAATCAGGTTCCGAAAAGCATTTATCATGTTCTCCATTCACGTGATTATGCAATGGAATTTTATTGTAAATCTCTTATGCAATGTAAACTTAAATTCTTACCATCCTCCTAGAACTCATTTATAGAATGGGCAGTGCAAATGAAGTTCACCCATCATTGAGTCTCCATTGTCTTTAAATTGTTAGTAAGTTGCATAACCTATGTTTTATGGAAGGAAAGGAATAATCCAACGTTAAATTCTCTATTAATATGAATGATGCAGTGAACTACATCATATTAGTATTTTTTATATAATATGTATGAATTTTTTTATTTAATAAATTAAAATATCTATAATTATAGTATGACACAGATACGATATATAGTAGTTATATACTAAAGATATTAATTTGATGTGACTTTTTATGTTCAAAAACTTAATATTATGGTATTTTTTAAATGTAAACTAATATTATAAAACTAAATAAAGATTAAAAAGTTTAATCAACTGCTTTATTATATTCTTCCAAACTTCACGACATAATTGTATGATAAAAAAAGCCAATTTTAAAAACACACAGAGAAAAAGTAGAGTAAAGTAGAGGGTAATACTGTTATTAAACAAACAGCTAACTCCAAAAGATCATTTTATGAAAATTTTAGAAATAAGCTTATTGGGGTTAAATAAGCTAACCAATAAGCCATTCACCAAACACATCAATAGCTTTTTAAGATAGTCAAAAAGCTAACTTTTAGTCAATAAATTAAAAAAAGCTGATAAGTTGTTTGCTAAGCACCTCTAAAATTTCTGTCCGTTTGAACCTATTTGCATGTGACTTAATTTTCTTATAATTTAAATTATTTAAAAATAACATTTAAAAATAGACTGAGTTATCCTTTATGTCACGTATAAGCTCCATTAGTTTTTAAATAAAAAGCAAAAGAGATAATTTAAAAAAATGACTAAATTATAATTTAAAGAAAATGAGTAAAATCATGCAAAATGGTTGCTTTTTTAATCCTTTTAAAACTCTAGGTTCTGGGGTTGTAAATTCCAATAAGCCTTTTGCGTGACGTCAGGTTACATGTTCTGCGGCACGTCGAGACTTCAAGGTGGGCACATTCCTAAGTTGCAGGGCACAGAGCCATGTTGGTACACTAGTTAGGTGGGGACAGGCTCTGGTAGCGCATAGGTAATAGAGTATTGCAATGCAGTAGCACGAAGTTTCCATAAAGTGTTTAATTTACTTATAATGTGGTGGTTGGACTTTAATCCAAACCTCTTACATGATCCTACAAACTATAGGGTAAGCATTGTACCGTGTTAATTTCAATTGCAAGGAGGGACATTCCTTAGTCCAAATAATAAATAATAAAATGAATACCCTTATCTTCATGTTGTACAAATTTCACATTGCATGGTTCAAAGGCATCGACAGAACAGCTTGTTTTGATGATGACATACGTTACATTATAGACCTTTCGTAGTTGTCGCCGCTCACGAGCGCGAAATTTCGTAGATGCCATGTTCTTTCATCTATGATGGCTACGAGGCAAGACGGCTGTTCTTAAGTGTATGTTAGGCATTATTGTCACAAAATGTTTAGTAGGAAAATTATATAAATCATTAAGACATAAAAATATTTATGTGACTCTTTTATTTATCAAAAACAAAGAAAATATAAATATAACAAATATAAATAGCGAAATAAAAAACATTGGTAATATCTAATTAAATATAATGAGAACAATAGAAGAATATTCTCGTTTAACTACTATCACTCGGCTCCTAAATAGAGAGACGGATCCTGCAGGAGTTGCATCTTTGCTGCTATAAGAGTAAAACACGTTCATAAGGTAAGTTAAGTAAGATCGTCGAACCACCCTCATGTATGCAATCGTTTAAAATTTAGGGTCAGTTTTTTCTCCCACAAAAAACCTACCCAATTCGAGCAGGGATGACTAGTATGAACCACTCAACAACAGTCACATAAATCGGAATCAAGCTGGAGCTGTGTTCCATTATGTTATATGGTTCAACTGGGTCCACTGCACATCGAAATTTCCTATACTTTTTTTATAAAAAACTTTAGGATGATCATGAATGGTCACCTTTACTTTGACCTCGAGCAACAATATCATAAAACATAATGCCTAATTCTGGTCCATTAATTAAAATTGCTGTTCTTTTTCCACCTTTGTATCTTACCAAGTTATGTCAGTTGATAACATACCGTGAAAAATCCCCCTCTCACACTCAAGTCTCAATGCAAGGACGACAATGACACGCATTAAAGCCATCGCCAAGAGATAAAAAGGTCCTCAGTCTGAGATTATGCAATTGGCAGGGAAGGCAGCAAGGTCCCATCCCCTGTGTACAAATACAAGTCGTTTTCAGTCCAGTTGATTCAAGGAAAACGATGACTGGGAGTAAAGAAAAGCAAAGCAAACAGAAGCCATATTGGAGCAACTGTTCTTGACCTGTGTCACTTAAATCTTTACAGACAACACATAAAAGTGTGATGAAATTTCAGCAAAACCCATCATAGATTTTAGGAAGTCTCCTCTTGAAAACATCGCCTCCAACTGCTTGATCATTTACGCAAACGCAGAAGCTCAGAGCAGAGCTCTAAATCGAGTTTTCTTGTTTTTGATCATCAAAATCAGTCGCGGAAAGTGAGAGAATTATTTGGAATTCGCTGAATCATATGCTTTAATCAAGTTAGTACACGTCCTGAGACCACGAGTTCACACCCTGCAGTCGATTACAGAAGCAGCAAATAAACTAAAGTTATGTACAGCTTACAAGCAATAAGGGAAAGAAAACCATTTGTTTTCTACTTCAATTTTCTTTCCCATGTTTTATACAATTTGTTTCAAAACTATAGGTAGCCTATAACAAAAACCCCAAAGAAACTACAAGGGAACCATGCAGCCATACACATCTAGAAACCAAACTGAGAAAAGAAGAAATAACTAGGTAATCTGGACTAATAAAAAACGTAAAAAAAAAATGTTGGTAAATCCACGGGTTCAGACGTAAACTAACTATAATTAAACAGAGACTGATCCTTTTTTGTGATCAACCAGCACCAGAAGAAATCATCACAACCAGCACCAGAAGAAATTATCAACGGCGTAGCTAAATGGTTTCACACCAGATAAAAAACCACCAGGTGGAAACTCTTAGACAAACCACATCCATCAACGCCATGAAGAAACAGTAAGTAGTGGCACACCGGTCCACGCCAAAGACAAAAACCCAGGTTTTGATTCCATCAGAGAATACAACGGACTGTAGTTATAGTTCCATAGAAGTATCTTAGCTTGACTCATCGCATAATGGCTTAGTGCAACTGATTCAAAACCTGAACTTTCCATGAAAACACGCCACTGTTCTTTATCCTCCATACGTTCTCTTCTGCTCCCTGTTTCCTCCGATCCAATAACACCCGCAATCCTGCGACCAAGTAATAATCTCTCAACTTGCTGTCTCTCTGGTGAATCTCTAGTCAAGTTTGGCTCAAGAGATTCGAAAACAGCAGAGTAGTATCTCAGCGCATTTTTGAACCTTTTCAAGTATCCAACCCTGTTCAAGCTAACTTCATACTCGCCTAGAGTAACTATCTTTGGGTTCAGCGACTTGGCCATTCCTAAAGCTGTCTCTACCGCAACTGGACTCTCATCCAACAGATTATACAATTGAAGCATTAAATTAACGGCCAACACCTCGTCCGGATCGATCCGAAAGCACGATTCATTCAACTCGTGTATCGGTGACAATATGGGCTCAAACTCAAAGTTCAAATCTAGGAGTCTCGCGAAGTCTCGAAGTCTATTACCAGTAGCAAAAAGAGAAGCCGTTGGTGACTTACCCAGCGCTGGAGCCGGTATGCCGGAGATTCGGATTCTACTGGGTTTTCCAACGGCGCGAGTAGCGAGAGCTTGTAAAAGTGCAGCCCACTGAACCCCTTGAACAATCCCGAAATCCACTATGTGAATATTGCTTGCTCTCTCTGTAGCTTCTAGTATTGCTTGGTTCGCTGTTAAATGTGCGAACTTTGAATATGGGCACGCATCGTTCAGCGCTTTGTAAGAGAGAGTAAAGTCTTCGCTTGTAATCTCATACGTGGGCAAGCTTTTCGAGACTCTGTTTTGTAGTGCTTCAGTGAAGTAAAACGCAACTCTCTCGGTTGGATCTCCGTTTTCAGACACCGATTCTCTGAGTTTCACTAGTGACTTCGCTGCTCGTTCCGGCTCTGACTCGGCAAGTCGAGCACAGTCAATTAGGGTTCTAAAAAGCGGCGGCACCGACTCGATTTCCGGCGAGCTCGACGAGAAACCGGCGTCGTCGTTCTCAAGAGTGGTCGCCGGTGGAGGGTTTGTAGACTTTGTTTCTCTCACCACAGCCTGAGGAGGAGCAGGCGGCGGCGGCGGCGTAGCCCAGCGTGGCACTTGAAGTTTCTGAGTTTCAGTGAAGATGACTTTGTTTAGATCTGACGGTGGAGAGCAACCGACGCTCAGTCGACTCGGACAAGTGGAAAATGGATCAGGACCGTAGAGACAAAAATCAGCTTGATTTTGCCATGCGTCGCAACCAGATGGCAGATTGGAACTATCCGTTGAGTCTCCACCGCCCATCAAGCTATCCATCCACTCATCAGATTCAAACTCGCCGCCACCCCCACCTCCAAAATCCGAGAACCTAAACCCGCCAGAGTGATGGTCCATATGCGGGAACTGAAACCCTGGCTCCCCGGCATCTCCTCCCCCTGCAATCTGGAACGGGTCGGAGAAGGCAGCTCCGGCGAGTCCGTAACTCAGGTTGGGGTTCCCAGGCATTGTAGTGGGCCAAGGATTCAAAGGCAATGAAGTGAGGCCCAAGACCTGTTGTTGCTGTTGGTTGTGGTGATGCTGTTGTTGCTGCTCTTGCTGTTGCTTTTGCTTGATGACTTGTTGGGCTATTGCCATTAGATTCCCACTGTCTGTGCACATATATGCCATTATCCGGCCAGAACACGCCGGGAAAATTAACTGCAACTCACATTAACCCACTAAAACATTGTTAGTGATGGACATAGAGCGAGCTTTTACAGTAAAAGCACATATATGGGGTGAGTATACGTACACAGCTGGATACCCAGAAACACCGGGATCACGAGTCAGAGCTATTATGGTAGCTGGAGGGAGATAGGGACAGAAGCTAGAGACTGTATGTGAATAGAGAGAGCGAGTGTGAGTTTTGGGGTGTGTATAGACCTTTTATATACAACGAAAGCAAAAGTTGAGGAGGAGGAGGACAAAGTTAGGCCCCACTGAATCCATTTTTGAGACAATTAGGGAAAAAAAAATCGAAGGGGTTTATACGGTGCGTAGAGTGACGTGGCGTCCATGCGACCGTGGGACCCATTATTTCGCTAAATGACAACACAAGGTCATCGATGTCCACGTGTACCACTCAACTCCATTGTTTTAGCACTGCTGAGGGACTTTTAGAATGAGATTGGTTGTGGGGCCCGTATTCCACTCTTATTATGACACGTCAACATTATACGGCAAGTCGGCGTCGCCGTCTTCATGACGTCAGGTCTCGTGATGATCACCTCGGTATGTGTAAGCCAAATCCTCACCGCCCATTTTGGGGATTGCCCGTCCCGATTACCCGAAATGGACTTCCCTGCTCTCTGACACAGAAAATGACGCTCCGTTATTCTACAAGCTTACCAGCACTTAGATTAACTGACCAATTGGTGTAATTTCAAAATTAAAAGCTAGTTAGTATAATATATTATCTAAAGAAGATAAACCAAAAGCCTATTATCTTTTGACACAATCAGCCAGGGATAAGGAGATTAATCACATACCCATGTTTGATAGATACAACATCAGATTATAGAAAAAGGGTATTGGTCTTGGTCTTGGTCTTGGATACCATTCATTCAAAGAAAGCTGGAGTTATATAAGATAAAACTTCTCAATTCTCGTCAGATAATGGGGGGCGGGTAAAAGTGGAGATAAAAAGGAGAAAAGAAACGGAGGATTGAGTATGGGTGGGCCTTCATTGGTGGAAGTGGAGAGAAGCCTTTCCCAATTAGGGTCCGTTCTTTTTGGGCGGTGTATTGGCCCACATGGGCCATGTGGGGTCCGCGATGCCATGACTGTTGTGGTAAAAGTGGTACAGATGGGGCAACTCAGAGAGTAACGGGGGAATATAATTTATACGGTCTGTTACACCCACCTCATGTAATTAAATAACAACATTATAAGGAATGATCTTTGGTACGTATTAAATATATTTATTCAATATATAACATTATTTATAGCAAAATAATAATACTTAATATGTTAATAATTCATTTTTTTATATTTATAATTTTAAATAATTATTTTGATTAATTCTTCTTTTAATAAATAAAAATGATAACTTCCTTATCATTTGATAAATTTATCATATTTTATCTCATTATTTATATCAATTTTTTTAAAATTTAAATATGTAATATAAATTTAATATATTGTACTAAATTATAACTATGTAATAATATTTATTTTCTTTATGATTGATATACCTTTAATGAGTGTACATATCGTACCCGAGTTAATTAATCAAGTTCATCAATCTTCTACAAGCTTACATGTTACGAGTCTATATAAGAGGTTCAATTATTCAAAAAGGATAAGTCTAATTAAATTAAGATTCAATCATGTAAGGAGTTAGAGTTTTAATCAAATATTA
>JAOSBP010000204.1:20883585-20897172 GCA_027563825.1 Erythroxylum mucronatum
GCAGCCTACCAATTATTCGACAAGGCTGCCAACACAAGATGTTGGAGCCGATCGGCAATTGACAAAATTCTACAAGGCTACCAACACAAGATGTTGGAACTGATCGACGAACGACCAATCGATCGGTAAACGACTAATCGATCGACATCGACAAGGTTGCCAACACAAGATGTTGGAACCACTCGACATAGTTCGGCTACGGCCTAGACATTGCTCGGCTACAGCATTCGACATAGCTCAGCCCTCGAGCAACGCTCGGGCCTCGACAACGTTCGACAAACGATCAGTCGGTCGATAATCGATCGATCGACCGACAAACGAACAATCAAACAATCGATCGACAAATGAAGAAATAACTAACTGTTTGACAATCGACCAATCGGTCGGCAATCAACTAATTATGCGACAACGACTATTCTCTCGACATTGACGTCGCTCGGCCTGGGTCCCTAGATCGATCGGCTCGCATTGGATCGAACGGTCGACCGACTTGCATTGGACATGCCAAGTTCACTATATGTCACCTGAGAGGGTAACCTATCATACAAAGTTAGCGATAGCTCAAAGCTCTATTCGACAAGATTGAAAGAACAAACAAAAGAGTAAAAACAAGATTCTTTTTATTTCCAGTAAATCTGCCCTGATCAGAAGCTTGACCAAGTGAGCATTCAGAAAAGAAACATCTTTCCTACCCGATCTACTACAGATATTATCTGTCCTACCCAGTAAATCGAATCATCTGTCCGACACATGTTGATCCTGACAAGTCCTATGATAGCCACATTTGAACCATCACAGGACCTCGTCAGGAATTACCTCTCGCTCTATTTCAATCGTCAGGAACTACCTCTCACTCTGTCTCAACCATTCCCTTTTCTCCTTCTGGAAAAAAGGCATGATCTTGGCACTGGCAAAGCAACTTTGGACGGAAAAAGGGAGAAAGGACACGCGAAAAACGCATTTTGATAACAAGGGATGAAAAGATAAAAAGATAAAGGGCAGAGGCTAAGGAAAGCCATCCAGAATGAGAAAAATCTATCTGACCCAGCATTTATAGTGTCAGTCGAAAAAACATACCAATCCGGATTGACTACGTGGAAAAATCTAAGGGGCTGAAATGGCGCGGCAAAAGAAGGGACATACATAATTGCGCGCGATAAATGCACGACGGTCCAAGAGATGCGACGTTCCAAATTTCGGTGACGCCTAGAAGAGGCTGACCGTCAAAAATAATTACATCAAGCGTTTTGGATTTTAGTGCCCGTGCGGCAGTTGAGAGGGCGCATCGTTTCAGATTTCGAACGGTGCTTAGAAGATACGAATCGTCGAATCCTGAGTACGCTCAGCCCACACCCAGGCATTGCTGACCGATCGACCGTCCCGTCTCGGCATAAGCCAATCGATCGCCCCTCCTTAACATGATTTAGTCAATCGACCAGTTGTCGCTCAAACGATAGCTCGCTAGCTCAATCAGCTTCCCATTATAAAGAATTATCGCATATAGGGCGTTGATCTCTGATCGATCGGCCTCACCACAAGACGTCACACAAATAGGCCGCACAATTCTTACGTACTCCTTCGACTCTTCTCTTCGGTCAGACTCGAAGAGTAGGAGGGCTTATGGTCGGGTCGGTTGGACCGGCCTTACCAGGCCCAGCTCCAGACCTGAATATCGACAGCCCAACGATCGCGGCCCGTTCGGCCCATCGGGTGTTAGACTCTTATGCAAACACAACGACTCACGTAAAAACCTAAACCTAGCGACAACTCCAGGTATATAAGGCATTACTCCTACCGGATTCAGGTATGAGAATACAACTCCGCTTCTCTCTGTTTACAGCAACCAAAAGCCTTACAAAAAGACTGACTTGAGCGTCGGAGGGGCCTTCCGGGAACCAACCCCCGGCGTGCCTTCATCTGTTTTGCAGGTATTTCACAGCCAGAATCGCATAGAACATGGATCAGAACAACGACGTTCAACCCCAACAGAATCCGGCTAAACCAGTCTTTAATGGCCAAATTCTTCACAATTTCTCCCAAAAAAAATTACGAATTCATATTATCCCCATGTTTTTAGTACTCTTTAAACATCACAATGAACAGAGGTCCAAGTTATGCAACAGGGATTCTTGTAGCTTCACTTACTCTAAATCATTCCACTTTGACTTAAATTTGTCCAAATTTATTCCTTCTTCATTAGGGAGCCCTAACAAGATCTAAAGATAAATTACAACTCAAATTGAGTATCAAATCCTATGGAAATAATCTAAACATAACTAAAAATACTCTTAAAAATCATGCTAAAAATATAGTTTTTAACACTTATCAAAAAGCTTAAAAAACTATAAAGAATTTTATACCACCTAGTCGATGGTTAAAGGCAAAGACAATGATACTATAAATAAAATTCATAAGTTTCTAATGTCAATAAGAATTTTAAAGTAAAATCAAGACCATAATAGTTCAAAAACTCAAATTTCAAAATAACATATCCTTTAATAAAAACTTGGAAGATCTTAAGCTGTTGGAGTAGTAAATCTCCTAGTTTTAAGACGAAAACCTAAATCACTAATTCCTTAAGATTATATAAGCAAAGTCATTTAAGCTCTTTAATCAAATAAAAAACCCTGCAGGTACATAAGTCACATTTTAAGTGAAGTCATTTTAGCTATTTGGTCTAATAAAAAATTATGTAAACACGAAAGACATAGGTCTTGGTGAACTTCCTACACTCACGTCTCCTGGAATGGATGTTAAGCTGATATTATGAATACCTCCTTTAATGATTTCTTGGGTTTTCCTTGTTACTTCTATGATGAGTTGACTGAAGTTGGTTTTTAATTTCCCCAATTCTATAGATATTAGGAGAAAACTCCAGGTGAAATTATACATACAAGGGGAGAGTGATGGGACGGAGACCGAGAGAGCGACAAAGGAACTCGGACCCTTTTGTTACACGACGACAATAACAACTGCTAAAAGCAAAACTACAAATTTGTTTGGGGCTTACATACATTATTTTAATGTGTCCCAAACGGCCTAAACCCTGAATTAATTAATTCAAACCTTGCTTTTAACTTAAGCTCTAACACTTCCAGGCTGACATGGCAATGAGTGGTCTCTCATGCCAGCAAAGCACCAACTCTGATTGTCGTTTTGCCACGTAGAATCCCCTGACTTGGACTTTTTCAAGCAAAGACTCTGCTTGGAAGTCAGCAAATTGACTCAACTTCACCGGCCACATTCCCGCCCCTGAAAACACCTCTTTCCATGGTGGCGAAGCCCTCCATCGGCACCTGTCCGTCGCCGCTAATATTCGTGGCTTTAACAAGAACGTCTCGATTTTTCTCACCCATTCGCCTCCGGCGCCCGCAACGTCTAAGGACTCCAACATCAATGAATAAAACTCCAGGCAGTTCACAAAGTTCTTTCTGAACGAGGCTTCAGGTTCTGACCACCCTTCACTGTCCACGAATATGACAACGTTTGGGGAAACTCGGCTGAGGTCGGTGGCAAACATGGTGAGGTTACTGGTAGAAACCAGAACGCGAAATATTGCTGGAGACAACAGAACAGCAGTTTTCTCTCCCTCCATGAACTTAATTGCTTTAAAAGACAGTAACTCAAAGGTACGCATAAGAACAAACTCAATTTGAAGTCTGATTTTGAGTTCATGAGCGAACTGAGATAAACTTTCTTTTATCAGCTTTGTTTCCATAGCACAATCCTCTGTAACTACAGCTGTGATACGGAGAAGTGGATAGGTGAGCTTACAAGAGTCTGCTTTCTCCGCAAGCTCTCTAATGAGCGAAGGATAGTGACAACCAAGTCCAATATCAAAGTCCACTATATGAATGAACGGTGGCGATCCGTCCAGAGATTCGAGAAGGGCTTGGTTGGTTGTGCAGTGGGTAAACATGGGGATAGGAGAGAGAGCCGAGAAAGCTTTGTAGGATCTTATGGTTTGGACAACATCGGACAATGAAGAGCCACGAGTACTGGGTTGTCGGGTGAGAAGAGAATGGAGAGCTTCTTTGAAGAAGAAAGCCGCTCTCTGAAGTGGTTTTCCGATGGGAGATTGAAGTCGTAGATTGAGCCGCTCCAATATCGCGTGAGCGAGTTGTAACTCGTTGGAGTCAAAGCAGTCAGCTGCACGAATAAGCTCTTGAATATAATCAAAACCAACGTTCCAGTTGGTGATGTTATGGAAACTATTGTTTGATAACTCCAGAGCGCTGAAATTATGGTGGGAAGATATTGAATTCAGGTACGTATCGTTGAGTTCAGACTGAAGAAATTGAGAAGGATCGAGCTGTAGTGGAGGTGCTATAAAATCTGGGATGTGGTGGTTTTGGACTTGAGACTCGCAGAACTGAGGAAAATTCCTGATGAGAGATGGAGAAGAATCATCGTGAACATCCAACTCTCTCATGATAGACTCCCAATCCAAACCTTGAAGCACATGATCATCCAACTCAAGAGCGTCGGTTGCTGCAGTAGCGGGCTTTCCTGATGCGGGACTTGGACTCCGGCGAAGGTCAAGAACCGATGTGGGCTCGTAGCATAGCGTTTGGGGTGTGTTGGCGTGGAAGCCAACAACTCGGGTGTTGTTGGTATTGTTGCAAGAAACAGGCTTTGCGGATGGACTACTCTGGCAGGTCTTCTGTTGAGAAGAAACTGGAACTCTCATAGCGGAATTAAAGAGTTGCGATTGTATGTGTGTACGTTAAGCTCTTTGTTTTGCTTGGTTTGTAATTCGGAAAGTGAAGAAAATGGCAGAGAGGGTGGAGGGGCTTTTGGAGGTTATGATTGCTGCTTTTTTATCTTTGCGTGTGTGCGTGTATGTGTGTGTGTGTGTTTGTGCATGGTGGGGATGGCGATATATCATAGATGACAGACATGTGTAGCCATATTGACATGCTCGACACGGGTCAGACTACCAACTTTTAATCTCTTTGAAGCTTGTAATTCAAGTCATTACTTTACCTTTGCCTTTTCAGGATTCGCAGCAAATTCATTTTGATATATCTCATCAGCTTTTTATGCAACTCATCATCAATTTCTTTTAACCTTCTACTCTGCATTGACATGGTCACCGTCACCTTTGCATGTTAGTTTAACCCTAGAACTAAAAAGGTTTATCTTCGTTGTTCTTGTTGGTCCAAAGCGGTTTGTCTGTTTATACTTTATCTGGTAGTTATTGAAAGTCCACTGTTGAAGAACCAGAAAATTTCTTAGGAAAGCACACTCACTGCATTTTGGCTTCATGTCATAGGCAGAACTAAGTTATATGACTAATATATGTCAAATTGCCGAACCCTAACATGTTTGCTTTTGTCTCGTCTGTTGTCCTTGGTTCTAAATGTATAGAAGACTTGTTGATTGTCTTATTTCCATCTTTCAATCCATTGTATATCTTATGTTATAAATTAATTACAGTCTGAAACAGCAACTGCTACACCAATGGATGATATGTACGGCCCTGTGTTTCAGTTTGGAGCTGGTCTAAACCACTTTAAGAAAGGAGAAAACCGTCATATTTGAACAGGAAAGATCACATTTCTTGGTAGGCTCCAATTTCGAAGCACAAGATCACCCCGGAGCTGGAGCCGAGGAAAAGGGGGGAAGACCCCATCCAACTTCAAAGCACCTGAAAGAAAGAAGTTTCAACTGCAAAACGACAAACGAGTCAATTGTGGGCGTTAAAGTTGCAATAGTTTTCTTGTCCCAAACATCAACTCTGTGTGAGTATGACCCCATCCAAAGACCCAAATAGAGAATCCAAAACCAAACATTGTTGGCATACCTCAATCCCACATCAGATCAGTAAAATAACCCACAATCGAAACTAGTTTAGTGTCAAAAACAGCTAATTACATTGTCTAGTTACACAATGCATCAACTTTTTAGAAAAACTTTTTAACCGTCCAACTTAACAATCAAATGGAATTTCTTCAATAGTATATGCTTATTGATTGACGCTAACCAAATTTCATCTCTTCGATCATGTCACCAAAGGTAAAAAGAAAGAATGTGAAGGAGATGGGTACTTAAACCTCAAATTTGCATATAAGAAGCGGCATATCCTAATTATACCCCTTAATACAAACCTATAAGTATATCTAGTGCGTGAGGGAACAAGATCTTCTGTCTAATTTTATGGTGTCTTATTGTGTCCAGTGAATCTCAGCCATTTATTTATATGGACTCTGGAGCTTAAGCGAGACCCGCATAAATAAATGACTGAGATTCACTAGACACAATAAGACATCATAAAAATTGGACAGAAAATTTGAATTCTTTCAAGAGACAGTACTCTTACATTTTTTCATTTTAAAATTGAAATATCCTAAAGAAGGAAGAATTTCCCACGACTCGATCCTACAACGCATGTTGGAGGTAAGGACGTGAAAAAGTTGGGGGCAACCTCTATCACAGAGACGCAAACATCAACGTACTTCTCAAGAATATTAAGCATGGGTTCACACTAGAAAAAAGGAAAGATCAAGAAAGGTTTTTAGGACAGTTCTTTTCTTGATGACCCCACATTTACATAAGCGGGACCCACAATTGACATGGTAGTCTGACCTGATAGGTCAGTGCCACTGGCCCACTTGACGGCTTTCTTGTCGGACATGCATGGTCATAAATATAATGCAGGCTGTTTTGTTTTCCTGTAACCATGCGCCTGGATTACACGCGCATGTGAGGTGGATGGATTTGGCTAGAAAGACGGAAAAAAAGAGGAAGAGAATATGTTCTCATATCATGCGGTGACTGATACTGGCATGATTGATTGCCAATATCTTCATATCTATCCGTCCATTTTACGTACCAGAAAGAAACACAACTATGTACATCTTTATCATTCAACTTTTTATATTTTTACTATATAAAATACCTAAGATATACACAGACAATTTAAATACCAATTCAAAGTCGTTTCATTTATCAATATTAAGCATTTTTGTATTTTTATAATTAAAATTTATATTAGAGAGGAATTATTAATTTTCAATCTAAATTTTAATATAATTTACGTTGAACGTTGACAGATAGGAATTGGATTGGATGGCTTTGCTACAACAGGGTGTAAAAGGATATGTGATAACCAAGAGCCAAGGCGCACTAACAAAAAGAGAGGCTTTCTACTTTTAGTCTCAGGTTGGTTCTAACATGACTTGTGAACGTCTAAGTGTGATGTGTAGGCTATCATACGTCCTAATCAGGCTTATGTACATGGCTATACGAAAATTCTCTTTGTTGCGCTCTTTAGTCGAAGGGATCCAATGCTAGCTCAAAACATAGTTTTGCCTAAAACTGAAGATGATTACATACATCTATTATTTCTCAGATGTGATTTGAGTAGCAGTGAAAGTTTAACTTATGGTTATGGAAATGCATGTAGACTTCTTTAGAGATATTGGGCTAACGAACGAGGCCGTAGAGTAAAGTGAAATGAAGCTCGTGATTAACGTTGGAGTATAAATGAGTTAAAAATAAGGGAATATTATGTGTTATGTGACATCAAGTCAAATACTTAGGTACTAAGGGATCATGTAAGTAGACACCTACACGGTAAGCACGCGGTGGGAGACAGAGGATTATGAAGCTTGTGCCATACAAAAGACGGGTTTGAGATTCCACCTTACATTATTCATGTTTAAAAAGAGCCATAAAGAAAAGCCATAATAACTCTACATATAAGCTATTATTATTATTACGTTTTATAGTGTAATTATTTTTTTCCATATATTTAAAAATAAATTTATTTTCCTCTTATAATATTTTAAAATAAACTCATTCGAAGTCATAAGTCTTTTTTTTAACTTTGTTTATATAAAAAGACTGAAGTGATTTAGAGGCATATGGTGGGGGATCTTCTATCTTCTGCTTAAGAAGCAACACTAGGCCTTCTTTTTTCCACAACGTGGATGGTTAGGAGGATCCATTAGGATATTATGGTTTTGCTTTGGAAAAATACCCTCTTGATTCATCTAAGTTTGCCTTGTGACCACAATTATTCATGCTTTGGTGTGATATTCCTCTACAGGTTCGGACGTGGCCCCCCTCTAGTCCTCCACATCTTTGCTCTTATGTGGACCATTCAAAAAAAAGGGTCTCACTTCTTGCCCACTTGATGTTTTATGATATGATCAACTCATTTCTAACCACTTGGCAAAAGGGGTCTTGAGCATCGGAGTGTCCTACTCCTATCAGACCCAGGGTGCTTAAAAAGGTCCCAAAGTCAATATTTTTTTTTTTTTTGAAAAGGGGTGGAGATATATTAACTATCCAAACGCAAAAGAGACAGTACAAAGGAAGGAAAGTTACAACACCACTCACTTACGTTTGTCATGGATCGGGAAGTTTGGGCTAAATCATGAGCTACCTGATTAGCAGAACGTCTAACATAACGAAAGTCAACTTCGCGAACAATATTGATTAAGATGTACAATGTACATATGAAAAATACCAGTTTGATGGGCCTGTTTAAGGCCGTGCTCCTTAACAAACTCAAGACCCAAAGGTTTCCCATCCAAGCTCGGATTGGTATGGGCTTAGTTGGTTGTCTTCAACCAAGATCAGTGTTGGCACTTGGCATAAACCCATTCTCACTTCCGTGAGCCCATTCCTATTCTCAGAAAACCATATTCTTTGAAGAGCGGATCTTTGTCCAGCCTTTCTAATTCAAAAAATGTCATCGTTTTATTGACTGGCTTATTTTCTTTTGCTTCTTTTACACTATTTTTTCAAAAAAAGTTTTTAGTACGGGCTAATATAATAATAATAAATTTAATCATTTTTAAATTTAATTTATTTTTCTATAATTTATAAATTAATTAAATAATTTTAATAAATTAATCAATTTTTAAAATTTAAATTATTTATCTTAAAAAATTTATTTAAAAATTAAAAAAATCAAAAATAAAATCAAAATATACGTCACACGCGTGGCAATTAAGTGACGCCTATAACACAAATAAAATCAATTTTTAAAATTTAAAAATTTTATCTTAAAATTATATTAAAAAATTAAACTTAAATTCAAAAAATCAAAATCAAAATCAAAATATATGTCACATATGTGATTTAAGTGTCACACTTGTGACACAAATGAAATCAAAATTTAAAATTTTTATATTTAAAATTTTATTTAAAAAATTAAAATTAAAATAATTAAAAAAACAAAATGTGTCACAAATAAAATATATTTTTTATTTTTATCTTAAAAATTTTATTTAAAAAATAAAATTAAAATAATCAAAAAATCAAAATTTGTGTCATGAACGTGACTTAATGAAAAACAAAATAAATGGTAAATAATTATTTTGATTTTTTATTTTTGATTTTGATTTTGATTTTAATTTTTTATAAAATTGATAGTTGCATAATTAAAATTTTTTGTTAAACTAATAGTAATATAATTAAAAATAAAAAATAAAAATACATTTCATTTGTGTAACAGACTGACACTTAAGTTATGCTTGTGACATATTTTTCATTTTTTATTTTAAATTTTTAAATAAAATTAAAACTAAAACTAAAAGAGTAAACAAACAAAATGTTATTTTAAATTTTAAATTTTGATTTCATTTGTTTCTGACAAATTTTTATTATTTTAATTTTAATTTTTAAAATAAAATTTTTTATTCAAAAATTTAATAATTTAAAATTTGATTTTATTTGTGTCACTGGCTCGACAATTAAGTCATATCTGTGGCAAATATTTTGATTTTAATTTGATATTGTATTTTTTATTATTTTAATTTTAATTTTTTAAATATCACGCTTGTGACATATATTTTGATTTTGATTTTTTATTTTTAATAAAAATTTTAAGATGAATAATTTAAATTTTAAAAATTGATTAATTTATTAAAATTGTTTAATTATTTTATAAATTATAGAAAAGAGAGTTGAGGGTTGGAATCAGTGGCCAAATAAAATTTGATTAATTTTTTTATTATATTATTATTCCGCTCTGAAAGCTACTTTGATAGTGTAATAGAAGCAAAAGAAAATAATTCTTTAAATATAACTACAACATTTTTTTTGAATTAGATAGGATTTGACAGATTAGCATTAGTCGAATATCCGCTCTCTTTCTTTTATTACCATTTGCCAATGTATTGTGGATCAGTTCATAATGATTGTGGCCAACCAATGAGTGTATATATTCTCCTACATTTGTAGGTTTTGGATAATGGATGAAATAGACAGAGTAGTTCTGTTAGAGAAGATATATTACCATTTTTTGAGAGAAATAAGCAGATTAAGACAAGTAAATACACTACAATACATTTGTATACGATCTTAAAGACCAACTAAACTTTCCTCCAGGAAAAACGATCAAAGGTAGAACTAACCACTCTGTGTTTTAGCGGGAACAGTTTGACTGAGAGCTTATGCCATGTGTTTCATGTACATGCACGTGTCCCCTTGAACCACACGTTGTTTATATATATATTATGCATCATCACAGGCTTACTCCAACGCCAATAGTATCTTCCACTTGAGTAGTTTCACTAACAATGTCTCAGAAAGGTTTGGTTATGGCAGTTCCAGCTTTATCGATATTCTTACTGCTTCTTCTCGACGTCTCAGTTCGTGCAGAGGCGTTGAGAAACGATGTTACTCCTAGTTCTATGGTGAAAAGAGAGGACAGGAAGTCTTTGGTGGTTACAGAGTACGGAAAAATCTCAGCCGTTGATATTAGTACTGGAACAAGAGGGCCTTTCCATCTTCGGTTCATCACATTGGATCCCAACTCCTTGTTCCTTCCTGTACTACTCCATGCTGACATGGTCTTCTATGTCCACACGGGTAAATAATGTTGGTTAGTTAAACGAAATTTCAGGTTATTCGTTAAAATAGTGTATGGGTTAACTGGGTACTAGGTGTCTGGAAGTCTAAAAAGTTTGTAACCTGAATTCTCAGGCTCTATGTTTTGGTCAAGATGATAACGTTAAAGTTCTGTGGGTTAATATGTTCATTGTTTAAAATGATTCCCATCAAACAAGTTTTGTGAATGCCCAGGAACTGGGAAATTGAATTGGGCTGATGCCGGAAAAGAGATAAAGAGGATGAATCTGAGGAGAGGTGATGTATACAGGTTGCAACCTGGGTCAGTCTTCTTTCTTCAAAGCAGCCTAACCCCAGAGCGGGAGAAGCTAAGGATTTATGCTATATTCTCCAACACAGATGAGGATGTATACGTATGAGAATCTAAAGACCTCTCTTTAGTTACATATGGTAGCTGGTTTCACGAAAGTTTTGTTAATCAGTAATTTTGATGTTACTACTGTAGGAGTCATCAATTGGAGCATACTCCAGCATTAGTGACCTGGTCCTTGGATTTGACAGGAAGCTCCTGCAATCAGCTTTTAATGTATCAGCTTATTGCTAATCTACAATTCGTGTCCATGCCCTAATATTTCTATTTTCTCCAAGTAAAACCAAAAAGGATAATTCTCCAAATTGGTATCTTACTCTCAGGTCTCTCAAAAAGTAATAGAAGAACTGGCAAGTGCAGCGAAGCCAGAAGGAATAGTGCACGCGGAACCACACAAGAAATCAATATTCTGGGAATTAGAATCTCGATTGCTCAAAGCTCTTACATTTGGTGGCAAGTCTTACGATGGCAAAAGCAAGACAGCCAAAGCATTCAACATGGAGGATGCTGATCCAGATTTTGAGAATTGCAATGGAAGGAGCCTGATAGTTGACAGGGGGAACTTTAAACTAC
This sequence comes from Erythroxylum mucronatum, assembly GCA_027563825.1. NCBI lineage: Eukaryota > Viridiplantae > Streptophyta > Magnoliopsida > Malpighiales > Erythroxylaceae > Erythroxylum > Erythroxylum mucronatum. Next base: position 20,895,335 of record JAOSBP010000204.1, read on the forward strand.
TAAAAGGCTCCAATGTTGGGGTTTTTATGGTGAACTTGACAAAGGTAAACACTTTCAGGTAACATTATCCATGTTCCAGCACTAATTCGGTTCGAAATAGCTTGAAGCTTGTACACTGCCATTGATATAACTTTTGTTCAGGGATCGATGATGGGGCCTCATTGGAATCCAATGGCTGTTGAGATATCCATAGTGCTACATGGGCAAGGGATGGTTCGGATTGTTTGTGCTAGCAATGCAAAGGAATCAGAGTGCAAAAGTACGAGGTTTAAAGTGAAGGAAGGAGATGTTTTTCTGGTTCCTAGGTTCCATCCTATGGCTCAGATGTCTTTCAACAATGATTCCTTCATCTTCATGGGGTTCACCACAACAACAAGAAGAAACCATCCACAGTTCGTGATTGGGCAAAGATCAGTCCTCCAAACTTTGGACAAAAAGATATTGGCTGTTTCTTTCAATGTCAGCAACACAACAATCGATAAGATAGTGAGTCATCAGACAGAGTCAATCATATTGGATTGCACTTCATGTGCTGAGGAAGAAGAGATCATAATGGAGAAGGAAGTTGAAAGAAAAAAGGAGGAAGAGGAAAAGAGAAGAAAAGAAGAAGAAGAGAGGAAGAGAGAGGAAGAGGAAGCTAGAAAGACAGAAGAAGAAGAGAAGGAAAGAGAAGAGGAGAAAGCTAGAAAGATAGGAGAAGGAAAAAAGGGAAGAGAAGAAGAGAAAGTTAGGAGACAAGAAGACATGGAAAAGAAGAGGAGGGAAGCAGAAGAGAGGACAAGAAAAGAAGAAGAGAAAGTGAGAATGAGAGAGAGAGATGCAAAAAAGAAGCAACAAAGGGAAAGGAGAAAAAGAGAAGAAGCAGTAAAGAGAGAGGAGGAAGAGACCAGGAGACAAGAAGAGGAAGAAGCAAGAAAAGAGAAGGAAAAAAGCCTAGGAGAAGGACAACATCCAGCAGAGCAGACAAATAGAGAGGAACCAGAAGATGGTCAAGAAGAAGAAACCAAGAAAAAAAGGTCAGAGCACGGAGGTAATGACGATGAAGGAAGGAGAAGTACGAGAAGAATTTGGAAATTTTAAAATCTGAATCTGATCCCCAAGCTCCCTGTCAATGCCAATAAAAGTTCATGTTTTGCATGTTCTATTTGGTTAAGTTTTGTTGATTATCTTCTGTTCAAGCCTTTGTCTTCGTGTCTTTTTTTTTTTTTTTGAGGGAAACTTCATGTCATTTTTGCTTAGACATCTTTTGTTTTTCTTCAGTCAGTTTCTTACTGAGTTCATTCGTTTGCCATCCATAATTTTCTTTTACTATCTTTTTAAAGGATTCAATATGTTTACAAGATCTTCTCCTAAATGGAAAGAAACCGATGTTTTACTAAATTGATTTGCAAAATCTGGACTTGCTAGAGGTTGAGCAACAATAAGCTAACTTATAATTATCTGCTAAGACACCAAATAATTTTTAGTCTTCTTGCTATAATTGGATTCCAGAATAGTAACACACAGACAATACTACTATAGACGTCACTGTGGTGCAAGGTTCGAGTGTACCTGTACTAGGATCTGCGAATAGTTGAGAGTTATACAAGGACGCATGCACTCCACTGCAAAATATTAAGTAGCGCTTTCCATTCCATGCAAGGTAACATCCCATGTAGTGATGTCCATCCCAAGTGTTGAGACTTGAGATACACTTAATATATGTTATGAATTTATAACTCCCAAACCCACACCCAAGGATAATTTAATAGACAAAAATAACAGAAAATAATAACACAAGAGAATTTACGTGGAAACTCCCAAACCGGAGAAAAACCACGGGCAACAAGAAGAAAATA
>JAOSBP010000204.1:20908620-20927664 GCA_027563825.1 Erythroxylum mucronatum
TTCTTTTTAGGAAACAATTTGATCTCATGGTACAGTAAGAAGCAGAATTCCATCTCTCTTTCTACTGCTGAGGCTGAATACATAGCCGCAGGGAGTTGTTGCTCACAGTTGCTCTGGATGAAACAAATGTTAGAAGATTATGGGATTGATCAGAAAGAATTAATAGTTCTGTGTGATAATAAGAGTGCAATCGATATTTCCAAGAATCCTGTTCAGCATTCGCGCACGAAGCATATTGATCTTCGCCATCATTTTATTCGGGAACTTGTTGAAAGCAAGATGATTATTTTATCTCATGTGTCTACCGAAAAGCAATTGGCAGATATTTTCACAAAACCTCTGGATGCGGTAAGGTTTGAGCAACTTCGAGGAGCTTTGGGTCTATGTATTTTCCCTTGTTAATTTCCGTTTATTTTTTTTCTTTATTTGTTTATTTGTTGTTTGTTTTAAAAAAAATTAAAGAGGGATTTGTGCGGCAGTCACTGTAGGATGTTTAAATCCCTATCTTTTATCTCTTGTCTTTTTGCTTTTTCTCTAAGATCTCTGTAGTTTCTCTTGTTCTCCTTCTCTGTTGCCGCATCCTCTTTTCAGCTCTTCATCCTTGGTGGGCTTCTCAATTGCAAGATTTCTCTTCAATAAGCTCTTTTAGTCTAACTTCACGGTGTTGGTATTGTTCGTGGCTGTGCTATTTTCGACCCTCTCCGGTTCTCTTTGATCCTTGCTAGCTGTTCCTCTTCGTTGTTGGGCGTTGGTCTCTCCACGGCTAGCATCCTTCTCAGATCTTCACTATATGGGTCCCTCTTCTTAGTGCTGATTTCTATCGACTATCGTGGGCTGTCTTCTTCCCATCGACTTTGGTACTCTCTCACTCTTGGTGTGTGGGTTTTTACCTGATTAAGTATCTGTACATCTGAAGAGAGGTTTCGGTGGCATTGAATGATGTTGGGTTTGTGATTTCTGGAGGCTTTCTTGACTGATTTTGTTAATTCTATCTGTATTGAAGTGGTCTAAGTTGCATCTGAACAGAAAATTTTTTGGCGGAATTTGATTTTGTTGATTTTTCTTGCTATCTGAGGGTTGTGTGATTTGGGTTAAAGACTAGAACTATGGATTTTTAGTTGGTTTTTATTCTAAGGACGGTATTCTCTGGTTACTGTAATTTCTGGGTTGCTGCTTTTGTTTTGATAGTCCTGTAATATGGGAAAAAAACAAGGAACAGGTGGTCTTTTTGGATTCGAAGCAAAAGTCAGCCACTTCTTCGCGACGTTCTAGTCGCCTGCAGGCTGTTTTCGGTTCAGGTAGAAGTTTTACTGGCACGGGATTGTCATCAACGGTTCCTATCGATATTCCTGATGTACCTGATCAGTATGATTCGGATGTTGATCGAGTAATTGAAGGCTTGATTGTTGACTCCTCTTCAGATTCTGATGCACTTCCGTCTCCACATCCGGTTCCCCAGCCAGTTCCTCCTCCAGTGTCTCGTAAGCGGTACAAGATGATGTGTCACAAGTCAGTCCGTTCACCTAGATTTTATCCGCGTGTGAGGTTACCTGTGGACAGAGCCATCTCCTTCAAATTTTATACTTCCGCTACAGAGGAGAAATGGCATTCATTATCCGATGTAGGGGTTGTTATGGATCGTCTAATCAACTTAGATGAGTTCCGTGATCAGGCTCTCCACACTCCTCTCGGTGCCCGCTCACTGCTTCATGCGTCCTTGTTGCCTTAGCACTATGATCCTGATCTGGTAAAGGAATTTTACTCAAATCTGTCTAGTGATCTTTTGAACGTTAGTGCTGCTATGTTTGGTGTCGTGTATGTGCGGGGAAAAGTTGTTGGTTTTGATGCTCGTCGCCTTAATATGTTTTTGCAATTTGAGAATATGGTTGGCGATTCCTTTTATGATGATGATTGGGAGATCACCTCTAATCATCTGGCCCTAATTTTAACTGGTGGGAAGCTCTCTGCTTGGCGTAAGACAAGTGGGTTTCGCTCTTCAATGCTTATTCAGAAGTATTTCGTTCTGTTCAAATTGATGATTTCAAACTGGCTGCCTACTATTCATGCGGTGACTATCTATCCGGCACAAGCCAAACTCCTATATGCTATCGGCACAGGCGTTCGATTTAATCTTGGCTGATTTATTGTTGATTCAATGCTGTCCATTGAGAGTAAGTCTCATTCTCTTTTATATTTTTCTTGTTTAATCTCACAGGTCTTGTATGCAAATGGAGTTCCCAGGCTTGAATCAAGTATCCTGCACAATGTTCCTCTCCTAAATATTTCATCGCAGATATTTGGGCAACTACGGGTGGCTGACTTGCCTTATGCTGTTTCGGGACCGTCGACTGCAACGGATCCCTCTTCAAATCTGAATGCTGAGTTTCTTTCTGAGTTGAAGCGTATTGAAGGTGGACTCCAGGCGCTTACCAAGGTTGTCCGTAAATTGAAGCGCCATGTTCTTCACCCTCCGAGTTCTTAGTTTTCTTTTTATATTTTGTTGCTGGTTGTTGATGCTTTTTGTTAAATTCAGTACATTTTTATTCTTGTTCTCGAATGCTTTCTGCTTCTCTAGTTCTTCGGTTTGTTTTCCTATATCCTCGTTTGTTGTAGTTAAAGTGTCCAACACTTGCAATATTTTACTAGCTTTGACAGTATAGATTTTCTTTTGCTCATAATTTGGAATGACCTTCTTTAAGAATCTCTTGAATGCAAGTGAAACGAGCCTACTTAATGGATTTTGAGTAATGAGGTGTATGCTGAAATGGTCAATTCATGATTAGCACACTTATCACGGATCTACCATTTTTTTCTTTGCATGTGAGTTGTGAGCTTAATGTTTTTGCCAAGTTACTTAACGTAACCAAAGCAAATAATTCTAATAATTAAAAAAAAGGGGGAGCACAAATTCAAGTCAAATTCCTACTCCGCTGTCCGGTAATGGATAAAGAGTAGAGCTAGTAGCCATCTGAGCTTGTGACTCCGAGTAGCCGGATGCGGGTATCACAAATATTCGCCCTCGCGCCGAAAGGATGATGACATCTCAGACAAGCCTAAAAAGTGCTCTAAATGTGCTGAAGTTGAACAAAAGTCAACGCATATTTTGTGAATCAAAGCTGAAAATGGTGTTACTTGGTCCTTGGCAATTTCATTATTCTTTGCTGCTTGCTTGCAAACGATTTCTCTTGGCAGGTTTTTGGTCGGTGTTCTGTTGTGAATTGTGTTAATTATACTGGGTAAAATTCTGTGTGTTATTAACTGGTGCACGGCTCTTTTCTTTGTGCTTGAGAGGTGTTTCATACGATAGTCATTCCTAGTTATGCACTTTGGACGATTTGCTCTGTTTCTGCTAGTTTCATATTGTTTGTCTCCTGGATTGCTTCTGCTGACACGCTCTCTTCTTCAGTTTTTTTATGTCCTTTATTGTCTCAAAGGGGGAGATCATAGCATAGGGTTTTGTTGTTGCTGGTGTTGCTTTTGTTTGATATGTTTTGTTGATACTCAGCTTTGTCACTTGAGGGGGAGTATCTATATTTGTTATGTCAATGTCTAATTACTGGTTTTGATGTTGAGACAAGAATGCCAAAAAAGGGGGAGATTGTTAGGATTTATTTTCCATATATCCTATGGTTATTTTTATTTTTGGCATTTTAATTGGACATGTGATTTTTCCTAATATTCTATGTTGATGTGCCTAAATTGGAATTTATCTAAGGGCTATCTTGAAGTGGCGTGATTGCTGGGAATTAGTGCTGATGTGGAAGATACTTTAGGGTTATTCTCTTTTGAGTTGTGTAGATGGGTTTTAGGGTGGTGCGGCTGTCAAGTTTTAAAATAGGGTAGTTGCTTGTCATTGTTTTTTTTAATAGGCTGCCGCACTGTCAAGTAAAAGTTTACTTTTTGAATATCGCGTGTGACAAGTTGGTGTTTATTATTGTGTGCTGTTGGCTGCGCCGTTGGTCTTTTCTATTAACCTATTGAGTTATCTCTTGCTTAGTGCTTTTTCTTGCAGACGTATATTCATCTTCAGCAAGTGGTCCCATGGTGAAGTGTAGCTGATGTCATGACTGAAGAGTTACGTGATTGAGTCTTGAAGCTGCAGATTGCGTGACGCCTTTGATTTCTTGTTAGTGGGATCGACTGTGTGACTCTACTGTGATGCAACAAGATGTGATTATGGTTTGGCCTTCAGCAAGTAAATTAATCGTGATTTATTGTTAACGTTGTTTGCTGGATTTTGTTATATTAATAGATTGATAGTTGAAGAACTTGTGAGTATTGCTGCTTGGTTGATTGACGTCTTAGTTAAGAATTGAAATAGTAGAGATCTCGATTTTATTTATCTTTGATTTTAAGTAGGAAGAGTTTGAAGAAAATCCTCTATCGAGGTTAACACGAGTTGGTCGTGTTATCGGACGTGAAAATCTTTCACGGGTAGTTAAGTTGTGGGCTAGTTACATAGATTGAGTCATCTGGGGTTGGTCAATATTTGTAATTTTTTGTGAACTACAATGAGAGAAATTAATCTGGGTGAGGGCCCCGCAGACGTAGGCAAGTTGGCCGAACTACGTTACCAAACATCGACGTTTTATTTTCTGGTATTGCGCGGGTGAGAGTGATTATTTATTCATGCCGAAGAGTTTATTTTGGATATTCTGCGAATTTATAGACGATTAAGTTATTTCAACAAGTATCCCCTTATTTCTATTAATATTACAATTCACATATAAAGAATAATCATAATTAATATAAGGAAAAGATTGTTTAATTATCATTACATATATAAAATTAAGAATGATATAAAGTAGTATTTAAAATTTTACAATTTACATCAAATAGTAAAAAATAAATACATCAAAATATTAAATAGTATGAATAATATATGTCCATAACTATATGCATTATAATAAGAGTTTGTATCGAGGAGCACAGTAAAGCAAAAATAAAACCTGAAATAAAAAAACTTATATGTAAAAGTTCTATATTTATATTGCATATGTACAATTTAACTTATACATCAAATATAAGTAAAATTAAAAAATGAAAAATACAAAACTTTATTCAATGCCATATCCGTTTAAATCATACTAACCTCAATTTTAATATTAAGAAGAGTCTCATCATCATTATTATTCAAATTTATTATGTCAAATAACATATCAATACTTTTCTATCCAAAATTATTTTCTAATTCTCATATATGAAACTTAGTTCCTAAAAAACTCAGTTTGCTAAAAATCGATGTAGTCAAGGCGGATTAGATTTATAGAACTACTTGTTATATTAAAAGTCTCAATAGACAAATAAAATTAAATCATTAAGAAATTATACTCAACTTGATAATGATAACATTATACCTTTCTCGAAGCTTTAAGTTGTATCGAATAAAGACCAAATTGTTCGACCTTTTGGGTTCCAATCTGTTTATTTTTTGGAATGGATAAACTCAATGTGCTCTAATTTCTTTTACACTCAGTTGCATTCAACATTGACTCATAATTTAAATTATAAACCTTTACAATTCTGAAACACCACTTCTCAATTGGTCCCATCAAGCAACTGTAAGATAATAAAAAAATCTTATAAATAAAATAAAGTGATAATTAACTTCAAACAAGTAACATAAGTGAAGAAATATATATTTAGATTAAGTTTGTCTCTTTAACAAGTTGTAATGGGCATCTAAATTAGCACTCATTCTTTTATGCCTCTATTTGCAAGCAAAGGAGATCTTGCATCATCTCATATAAAATGATTATTATTATAGTTAACAACATTCTCCTGTTAACTTCAACTTTCTTTATAAAGCGTAGTTTAAAATAGGCATTAGGATTCAAAAATACCCCAGCAACAAACAACAGAGAATAAAGTTGTTTTTTTCATCTTTTATTGATGATTGTAAAGTAAGATGTATACAAAAAAAGGCCTATTTTTCATATTGGCATTGATTGCTTCCTTCACCCTCTCTATAACATTATAAAAATAACTCATTGTTGCCTTCTCATACTATCAGTCAAATAAAGTACTCTCACCAAAGGCTCACAAACTCAGAAGACAATATAGGGATCAAAATTCATGATCTTCAAGTATAATTCTAAGAACTTTCATTACAACATTAGACCTGATATATTAAGATGCAACTCACTTATCACTTGTAAACATTTTTTTCAGCTTCTTAATAAGAATTTAATTGCAAATCTAATTATAATGGCAAGACGATACAAATTCTTAGTATTGGTAGAACTCTTTCTCATCAAATTCAAAACTCATGCATAATTATAGATGAACTTAGTCACTTATGTTTCTTTTTGCATAGTTTCATTAATGATAGGAACGTTTCTAACATCTCTTATATTTTTCAACATTAGGTGAATGCAATGTGCAGTGCAAGGAGTCCAATAAAAAGACTTATATCTGCTTTGCAACCTATTTCCAAATGCTTTTTAAACAAAATCTTTTTCAGTGATTAACTATATAATATTTTCAGGTCCACCTTCATTTACAATTTTCTCAAACAGAGTATAAGTATTTCCCATAAGGTCAAATGTATAAATGAACTTCAAAAACATTGTCCCTTTAGTTAAATAAACCAAAAAATTGATAGGTTAATTACATTAAAAAAAGTCCAAACTTTTGTCAAATTTTCAATTATAACCTGAATTTTCAAAAGTCGCAATAAAATACCAAAACTTTCAATTTTTTTAATTTTAGCACGAACTTCAAAAAGTAGCAATAAAATGCTCAAACTTTCAACTTTTTTTAATTCTAACCCGACATTAGTGTTCCCGTTAAATTTAAAAATGACCTAAATTAGATTACGTAGCCTTGATGACCTTACTGATGCAGTACATTGTAATGCAAGAGTAGTTTGAGGTATTAGAAGAATAAACAAAAAACAAATAGTTGAGGGCATTGGGAGAACAACAGACAACGTGAGGCTAGAATTGAAGAAAATTAAAACTTCGAACATTTTATTGCCACGTTTTGAAGTTTGAGCTATAATTGAAAAAAATTTAAAAGTTTGGACATTTTATTGCTACTTTTTGAAGTTCGGACTATAATTGAAAAGTTACGAAAATTTAGGCTCTTTTTGGCAATTAACCCAAATTGATAATAGATTCATGTCTTCTATTTATCTAACCATCACATAGGATTGAGTACCCATAAGTTGTCCAAGACATTCTTCTTACATCCATTATTTCACAAATAGGGGTAATCAAAAGAGTACCTCTGAATTCGTCAATTGAAAGAGCTTTATATCCTAGATTATAAGAGGCAATAACATCTGCCATAAGCTAGTAAAAATATGACTGAGCATTATTGAATGATACACATGTATCATACCTCCATCTATCTATTGTTGTATATATATTATAAGCTGCTTCTTTAGATTGTAAGACTATAAATTGAGGTTGAGCTTTAGGAGTTTTTCATAGATAAAAAAAGTTAGATACTTGACTTCTTTTTTTCCTCACATCAAGTGCAACATTCTCTTCTTGTTGGGTAAGAATATCACCTTCAACATTACTAATATCATACTAACCACCTCAAAAAGAACTTTCATTACCAATTTCGTAATTCAATTTTTGCCTTCTATATTTCTAATAATAATACTCTTTAGGTAAAGTTTTTATCTGTCATTTCACATCATGACCAACTTTCTTACAAGGCTCCACATCGCCTTTGATGCTAGCTAAATACTTCTTTAATTTGATGATTCCCTACCTTGTGTTTGTTTGTTGCAATACAAATATATAGTATGGTTTTTCATACTAAGAACCAATTTAGCATGAGCACAAGCTGGATCATTGAATCTTCCAGAAGGGATTGAATTATTAGAAGTACTTAAACTTCCCTCAATTTATCTATAAAAATAAGTGCGATTAAATAAGTACAATAAATAAAATAAACAACACATGCACCTTTTTATTGTAAACAAGTAAACAAACATAACTTTTTAAATGAATATTCATATTATCATATCCCAAACATGTATCACATAGCCATGTTAAGCCAAAAGTAATGATCAAATTACTTTTCTTTGTTAATTTGGGGGAATTAGAATTATAGAGGAAGAAGGTAGGTGAAGTAATTGTTTCTTCTATTTTTTCTAGACACGGTACAGAAAGGGCTTGTATTATATACTAATCAGAATAAGTTCAACTATCCATGATATCACTATAAAATATAACATACAATCAAGAGTTATAAGTTACATCAGACGTCATCCTGAAAACTAAATTAACCGACGAACATAAGCGGCAAAGAAGAGCAGCAAAGAAAGAGAGACGAGCAACAGGAGGAGAGGAGAGATCTGAACTCTGGTGTAACGATGACTGGAACAGGAGGGTAAATGTAAAGCGTGAGCCAATAACGTCAAAACGAGTGAGAGATCTAAGGGCTGAAACTGCAATGCAGAGGAGAACGGTGAGTGAGAGAAGGAAGACAGGTAGGGGAAAGGAGACCGGAGATCTAGAATGGAGGCTGAAGAGCTGCAAAGAAGAAAATATTCTAGGATTATGCTTTTCTTTTTTTTGTTTTTCAACTTTTGAAAATTTACACTGAAGTTTCGGTATTAAACTGGTTTTTCGAGTACCGTCCAATGCCAGCCAAAATGGCCGATATCTGCCAAATACTAAAGCCTGGAACGAAACTAACATATGCTGTACCATTATCTGACCGGGATGACTGATACTGCCCAGTATGATACAGTATTCGCACCTTTGAGTATGACTAGGCTAAGCCTGGAATATGTTATAAGCAAATTTAGCTAAAATCATAAAACTATCTGACAGTTGGGACGCCAAGCTTCACTCCTTGATTCCTGAATACAAGGAATCCTGTAAATACCGCATGAAAAAGAATGAAAGAAGGTGCTTCATTTATCAAAATTGAGTTGGTCTACGAACACATGGACAATCAAATGACTCTCTGTCTGGGGCATCTAAGCAAAAGGACGGATCAGGGGCTCCAAAAGCCAGATCAACATAAATGATACACATGTATATTTCAGCTAGGGCATATGGTAGAAGACTGGTCACACATTGCTGGAGCTGGTTGTATATGAAACAACAACAGTAACGTCATCAAGTTTGCCACCATAGTAGCGGTACCCTGCATCTTGAGCAGCTGCAGAAAATGGTGTCTGTCGATTCCTGTCCAGTGCTCGTTGTCGTGCCAAAGCTGCAATCTGCTGAGCTGTTACTTGGGGTCCTAGTCCAGCTCTTACAGCATGAACAACAATAGCAGTAATCTCGTTGTTGTATAAGTTGTCAAATAATCCATCTGTTCCAGCAATAATGACATCTCCAGGAGCAACAGGAATACTGAAAACCTGAAATTTGTCATTCCAAAATGATGTTTGATTCAGGTAATCAACTGATTTTACCAATTCAACCTTCTAATGCAACTGAACGACATATGGAAAATTACTTATAAAACTTGTTCTCTACCAATTTTCTTGCCTAATTTGAAGCATCAATCTTGAACCAAAACAGAGATGCAAATCATATTAACTCCTCAAACTAGCCATAATGTCAGATGCTGCTGCCAACTCAATCTCTTACTTCATGTTCTTAATTTCAAAGACAAAAACAGCAGAGAATAAGCGAAAATGGAGTACCTGCCAGAACTTTTGGTAAGAGTGTTCTTGGTAAACTCAGTCACTAAAAGAAAGGTTACATTGTTTAACTCACAAGATGTTATACAAACTATTCATTCAACTGTGAAAATATTAAAGAATATGCAGATTATAACAAACTGCAGCATAACTTGAAAATTTGGCATGACGTTCCATTCAAAAGAAAGAACTGACCTGGCCAGAGCTGGGTGGATCACCCTCATGGCCGCTCGCAAGTTGGTAGGTAAAGTTGAAACCATGCTGTTGTACTGGGGACTGGAAAATGGTGCATCCATCTCTAACCACCATGAACCCACTATCCCCAAGATTAATAGCATGTAATCCCTGTTGCAACAAGCGCTCCACATAAATCTAGAGTCTCAAACAGTATATTCTACAACAATATAGCACATACAGTGAACTATAAGAAGAAGCAGAACTCGAACATTATCTGGTCCAGACAAAATGGTCAACCCCTTGAAGAATTCATATACCAATGGTGAAAGCCAAGTATCTATTCTACAGTATGGTATTGAAGTTTGAACTAGTGACTCTCCTAAAAGATGCCATCTCAAGCACATTGAATGAAAATTGATTAGCAACCATAGAAGAGTTCAGTAAAAATCATTCAAACGGAAAGAAGAAACTGATTATTAATTAGTTAATTCAAGCAAGAATCATTCACCTCCTTCGCCAAAGTGATTATGCAGGCTGTTGAGGAACCTTTGGCATTTGTGCAGGAGTGGGCCTTCTCCAATACCCTGGCTGGGTCGATTGAATCCATGGATTCCTCTTGGATTGCCTTCACAGAATTAGACATAAGTTCACGAGAATATTCTCCAGCATTAATACCTACATCTGCCCAACCGCCCACACCATCTGCCACACCAATGGCTTGTTCATCATCACATATAAAGTGAGCATCTTCCCCACCTGTTTGTTCTTTATCAGGATGAGGCAGGTAGCATGATCCTGAGTGTAGCTTCAAGACTCTGTAACCATGAAAATTTCTACCCTTAACACAAGAATGAAAAGCTAATTCATCTGCTGCTATAGAGCGCATAACCAGAATTTTCTGTATAGTATCCAAGGTTTATACCTTCACTGACCATCCATTAAGCAATAAGCATAAAATATCCAAATAATGAAAGCAATCGACATTATAATTCTAAAAATTGAACCAGATTCCATAGTAAGTCACTGAGAAAGAGATGATAACCTACTGGCCAGATATCATATTGGAGTCCACCTGTTCCTCCCGAGAATTCCCATCAAACGACACGTCGTGAGCAGGACCAGCAGAATAACACACAGAAGAAGAGTGGATGTTTCTCATAAGTGGCACAAGAACTAAAGCATTGGCGTGACTACTCCTGCGCATAGCATCAAACGTAGAGCACCCAGAAACCAATCGATTATTTGGTAACTCTGTATTTCCCATTCTAACCCTAGCTCTGACGCAACTTACACGACTTCTATCAGCAAAGAAAACACCACTTGGTTTCGTAATATCCAATCCATTTCCGCAAGAAGTAAGCAGCTCATCAGGAAAAACAACCTTAGAACCAGAAGTCACCATTGGATTTGCAGAAAAGGAGCGCCTTGATGACGATTCTATAGAATTAGAATAAAAGGAAACTGAATTTCTGGCAACTACCGCTCTCCTAAACCCAAAATTCAGTTTCGAAAGAACCCCAGTTGGCATCTTATCTCTTTAAACCAATATACTCTCGATTCAACCACCCTGTCACCAAAAATAGTAAAAAGCCCATTACTTTACGAATCTAAAATGGAAACAAAATGAGGTTTAACTTCAAACCAACTAATCCCATGTCAAAGATAATGTTAGAAGGTAATAAAAACCAAAACTTGGAAAGAACAAAATGGATAGAAGGTAGAAAGAGAAGCCACCTTTTGGGGGTTGTACCGGAAAAAAGAAACTTGACGACGAAAAATGCTAGAAACAAAGGAACTCCGAAGATTGGTCTTCTGGGTCGGAACTTATCCTTCAAATCTATATCTCCCACCAAGAGAGATACGTCCCTGTTAGCTTAGCTTAGGATTTACAGATAACCTAACCAAGCACGTGGCGACAGAAATGAAGAGAGTAAAGACAAATGAAAAATATGATACCCTGATACCGCCGCTAATTATTGGGTTAAGATTCACTACTGGACGGAAGTACCTGTGAAGACTGATTTTAACCGTTGAATGTAGGCTTCGGATGTTCCTCTTCTTTGTTGTATTGAGGATATTTTAGAGATTTAGGCAATGGGATTTGGCCATGATTAGGCTAGATTTTGCTTGGATAACCAAGTAGTATGTGAAGGAACCAATTAGATGTGACCAAGTATGGGTCCATTCTTGATGTGTCAACATGTGGTAGGTCGTTAGTTCATAATATTAGAAGGAGATGTGAACCAGAACCGTGACGTCTGGTCAGAATCAGATTGTCCATGGTCGGGTTTTAAGCAGCAAACATTAGTAAATTTGGCCCATTGGCTCTGTTGAAGTATCTTGGAAGTTTGGACTTTGATAAACATGAAGCCTCAAGAATCAAAGACACTTGAATTACTTTCATTATAATTGGGCTTTTCAATCTTCTTGGGTCGTGTCTGCAAATTCTAAGTTAGTTAGGTTATTTTTTATTGAACGTGAAATTTTTAATAGAATGAAATAAAATGTAATAGATAGAATAGTTTATAATAAAATATAATGTAAATGAATGTAATATTAAAAAAATTGTTATTTAAGAGAAATGGAAGGGTTCATGATATAATATAATGAAATGCTATTTAGATAAAGAGTTTATAATGTAATATAGTGTAAAGTTGTTTATCATCTTACATTCTATCCTAAATTTTTCAAATTGAAGGTTTTTCATTTTGACTGTTTAAGATGTAATATGAAACTCTCCTCTTCCATCTTATTTTATTTCATTTCATTCTATTATAAACACCCTCCTCAAACGATGAAATAATATTACATTTCATTCCATTCTATTAATAAACCTCCAACTAAATATAACCTTAAAAGGTTTGTAAGTTTTTTCTCGCATTGAAATTTAACAAATTTAATAAAGTTATAATAGTCAAGTACTTGGTGGTGATAGCATTAGTCAACTTCTAAAGGCCCTCAAAGAGTGTGGCTCGATAATTGAAAGAGGAGCTTGACTTTAGTTAGGTTCAGGTTCGATTTTATGCTAGCCCCTCTTGTAAGAGCCTGAGACAGTCATGGTTTTACCTGTAAGTAGAGAACTAGTTGAGCCCTCAATGATGAGGTGAGCCAGTTGGGTCCTTGGAGAGGTGTATCTGCTTGACCTCCCTACAAAGTTTCCTCGAATCCCAAAAAAAAAACTTATAAAGGCTTGTTATTTGTAAATTTACCATGTAAGGTTACTTTTTGTGACTAAAGGTAACGGATTCGAATTACAAAAATATCTTTTTTACAAAATACAAAGACTTGCGTATAATTAATGTCTGTCAACTATGAAGGCTTGTACACTATAATTGTTGGTGTGTTTTTACCGGTCTCCGGTGACGGAGCCAGGAATTTAAGATAGGGGGCCCAAAAAATAATTTTTTAAATTTTAGGGGGCCCAGTACATCACTGACCCTTAAATAACTTTATTTTTATATATATTTATATATTAAAAATAATTTTTTAAAAAAACTTGGGGGTCCCATGGGCCCCCCAAGTCTCTACATGCCTCCGTCACTGTTCACAATTCTATTGAGTTTGGCTTGTTGATAGAGTACGTGTACTCATGATTTTTAAATGTTTAGTATGGGACACGAGAGAGGTATTTCTACTCGTCTTTTGGAGGTAGGGATCTGGATCTTCTGTCTAATATTATGGTGTTTTATTTTATCTTATGAATCTCAGCCATTTATTTATGTAAGTCCTGCTTAGATCTCGCATAAATAAACATGAGACCTGCATAAATAAATGGCTGAGATTTATGGGACAAAATAAGACACCGTAATATTAAACAGAAGATCGCATCATGAAATAAAAAGATGTACTTCCTATCTTTAACAGGAATTAACTGTTACGGGCACATTGGAATCCAAAATGAAGAGAAATGGTAATACAATAATTCATAAAGGACATAAATAGGCAGAGCCATAAATGCTAGGCCAACAATTTCAGTAGCTACTGCACAATTACCCCTGCCAGCATAGTATCAATCCCTCTACCCAATCAATGTTGCTGAAACACTCACATGATATATCTGAAAAACTTCTCTGGTCAGAGCAGCTTCAATAGCTGATGATTTGAGGTCTGCACTATTACCATTACCCACAAGTCTTCTTGGTTTCTTTTCATTTCCTGAAATTTGTTTTCTTTCTTTCTTGTCAGTTTGTCATGTTCTTAGTACTGCAAAATTAAAAGAAGTTAACTCTGTTTCCTCTTACTTGGTAAAATTCATTAATAACTTGATTTGAATAATCCCCTCAGCAATTTATAAGTCAAGAGACAGACACTTCAAGTGAATAATATTGTTGATTTCTAACGCAAAATGAACGCTTTACTTTAATAAATTTCGGAGCAAGTGGCAGAGGCTCAATTACTTGCTCTAGGATCTAGATCCCAGCCTCCCAGGACACGAAATTAATCGTACACGACAAATCTGGCCTCTCAGACAAATTACTGGACAGGTTTGCCACTGCAGAAATGACTCTCCAACGAACCTTGCGTCCCATGTGCGTCTGACATTATTATAGTTTATAGCAAGTTAAATTCAAGTACCAGTTCGTTTGTTTATGTAATAGATGTCAAGAAAACAAAGCAGGAAACGTAGATCAGAAGGTAAGGACGAGGGGAAGAGGAAGAGAATAATCCTTTAGCTTCTGTAGATGTGTAGGAACTGGAAAACGACGGGAACTAAAGACAATCTGAGATTGGACTTCAACGGATTATTCCATCTGTTTAATTTCCTTCTTTATATCAAAGAGCATTTCATTTTTCCTTTTCTGCTCTCATCGTTTCAGGCTGCGCTTGATTTAAGGCATATATGACTATAAAGTTTTATGATTAACCCTCAATGCTAAGAGACCGTATGTTTTGGGTCCTGTGGTCCAACTAGCTATAGCTAAGCCAGCTATATGTGAAACCAGGTCTAGATTCTGACTCGACCTCCATTGTAATTTTCAGCTTACATCTCATGACAAGGAAAATCAAACAGTACTGAAATGTCCTGAAAGCCATGATCCATGATCACGCAATCAAGATGACTTTTTTGGATGAAGAGAGGATAGAATAGAACTCGGAACTCGGAAGGCTACAGGTGAGTTTAAGAAAAACGAACTGAATGTCCAGAGTAAAAGCATTTAACATGACGTGCAAGATGGGTATACATTTCAGGGAAGAAATGACAAGAATGGAAGAGTTAAACGAAACTTGAAAACAGTTGACTCTGAATACTTAAGTAAATGAGACGAGAAACAAGTTGAAGCTTGTTTTCTCCTCTTATCTGATCATCACGAGTAACGCTAGATTTAAGTTTACCAAAAGATTTGTCTTACATTACCAAATGGAGGAAATTGAAAAAAGACTTGTCTTTGGCTTCCACCAACATAAAACCAATTTAGTACACAAGTTGGCAATCATATAAAGTTCCAAGAAGCAAAACTTTGCTCCAGTTTTTAACCAATCTAGTGTCATGGACCTAAACCTGATACTATGAAAAGAACATACTAGAAAAACAATTTTAGTACATAATTTGGCAATTGTATAAAAAGATTGGTCTAACTGTTTACATCAGCTGCAATATATGAATGTCTGATTCCTTCCTTGCAGCCACAGATTAATTAACTGCACGTCTAGAGCTGCTTATCCAAATTATGGAATCCTTCTGGACGGCATCTCAGTTGACATGTTGCGGGAATATATGGATATTTAGACAAAGCCGTACTAACAAAGACAGCTAATTTGCCCCTTTAGTTGTCCATCTTTAGTAACTTAATTCAGCGGATATACACACATAGAAGAAAAGAAAAGGTGCTGCCCTTCAGCTTTATCACCAAGTCTGCATCGTCTCTGCAGCAGAACCCTTGTAAAAAGACCCAAATTGTTTTGATTGGAGCAATCCATCCTTAATGTGATGTTTGGTGCTTTAACTTCTTGTATCTTCTGCAAAATTTATTGCCAGTAGAATTTAAACTTTTAAGATATCCCTAGTCAAATGGAGATGCAGAACATTATGAACTTCTTCCTGTTTCTTTTCCACTGAATTCCCCATTTCTAAAAGATGCTGCAGCTGCGGCCATATCAAGGCCTCCACCAATCGATGTAATTAGAGCCGACAGTCCACTACTAGGACTTCCACCAGCAGCCATCCCCAGTCCAAGAAAATCAAGAGTTGCATGCTTGGGACCAAACACTGCAGGAGTCCCCGTCATCAATTCCTTCAAACCAGAGCCTCCATCACAAGGTAATCCAAGGCCCAGGCCAGGAGAATGTGAGGCATTCTCAGCCTCTACTTGCCTCTGACCCCATTGGATATTGTCTTGCTGCACAGATGACGAAGAAGACACAAGCCCTAGCCCACGAAGCAAAGACGCATTTGTTGCTGCAGCACCCATTTGAGCAGCTTTTTGTAACAATGCAGTAGCAGATAAAGCTGGTTGTGGTGGTGGTGCATATGCCCTGTGCTCTAGACCAGTGGTACCAAACAATGACGATTCCTGATTGGTGGACAGACGTAGAGAAATGGGTTCATTAGAGGAGGATGGAAGGATGTCAGTCGGGTGCTCAAGAGGTGCCATGGCCCGAATTAGGTTTGTGAATGCAGGAGCTTGATGAGGTTGTAAGCTCCCCGATGCAGTTGATGAAACAAACAGACTAGAAAACACACTACTGCTGGCACTTCCATTACTACTTGAGCTAGTACTACTGCCAGAGCCTAATGCCGCTGTCGTTGCAGGCACTTCCTCTATGATCTGACTGATATTTTCCGGCAGCTCTGATCAAAAGCAAAAAGGAAGAACACATGAATCTCATGAAAACTAAAGACATGCAAAGTCGGTTCTTCTTTTGTAAGAAAGCTTTTAGACTAAAAAGCAGAGTCAATAATACTTTCCTATCCCCAGCTAAACCCGTCATCGGTTTTCTTTTATCCAGCTTTTGAGCAAATGTGGGTTGCCTTTTGTTTTAGCTTTTGTTTTGCTTTGTGATTATGCAAATTAATTTGCCCAGTTAGAACTTGGATGAAGAGCCATTTTCTTTTCTTTAACTGTTCAATTACTTCCTAAAATCTACAGTGTTCAATTCGCCTTAATAACAACAAAAATGGTAACAGACAAAAACTACTAGACTCCAAGATGCTAAAAAAGAGAGAGAAGCAACAAAGATTTCGTGCTTATTGAGACAAAATCACAACCGACAAAATTCAAACTGAAAATTGAAGAAGTTGTCACATTTGAATCAGATTACCAGGACTTTGAACTGCCGAAACTGACGATTGAATTACAGCAGTCGGCTGCGGTAGAGCTGATGCCGGAGCAGCAGAAGTAGCTATCGGAGCTGGCGCCGGCGGCGAAGATGGCTCAGCTTGAGGTATAGGGTGGGATTCTGGATTCTGTTTCACTACAGGCGGATTCGAATCCTGAGGCTGAGCTCTGGCACTCTCCTCCGCCAAAGCATCGCAGAAAGCTCTGTGCGTGATAAAGCTATCCCTCCTTCAAAAGCACCACAAAGAAAGCCAGGAAACACTTCACAAACCGAACACACCAAAAACAGAGACCAAACAAATTATCCAGAGAATAAAAGATTAAACTTCAAGCTAAAAAACCTCGAAAACAGAGTTCCGCAATCGCATTTGTACTCTCTGGTGCCGCAAATCTTTGAGTGAGCTTTCCAATCCGATTGAACCGCGTACTTTTTCGAACACTTGTCGCATTTCCACTTCTTCTCTCCGTGTTTCCTGCAAAAATGTTTCTTTATCCCAGTAAGATCACCAAGTGCTCTTGATGGATCATGGTGGACACAAGTTGGCTCAGGGCACACATAAACTCTCTTCTTCACTTCCTTGCTCGATCTTTGCCTGAGCTTCCATGGAAGATTATGGCCTCGTCTATGAAGCTGCAAGTTCTGGTCCCTCTGAAACCCTTTATTGCAAATTTCACACACAAATCGGTTCGTAGCCAACAAAGTCTTTGGAGAAAGGGCAATCACCTCAGCATCTGGATCTGCAACAAACCAAATTTAACAATATCGAACGGAACAAGTGATATTGACTTTGAAGACTTCCACAGTCAATCTGTTTCTTGTCTTTACCTGGCGTTCCAGGGAGGTTTCTTTTCTTCTTTGCTGTTGCTGTGGATTTAGGAGGCGGTGGCTGGTTGCCGGAGGAAGAGGCACTGGCTTCGCCGGAGGCTGTGGAAGAGTTATCTAATTCGACCGGCATGAGTACTACTCGACAAATGAAGTGAATTAACTAACAAGTTAGGAATTTTTTTTAGATCAAGCTAATGGACAAAAAAGTGAAATAATCCGAAACAATCCACTTGGAATTTCAACGAACATTAAAGAACAAACTTTCCCTTTCCTTTCTAGAGCTCCGTTTCAGCTTTCCCTCTTATCGCTCTCTCACACAAACAGCTACCAGTCAATCTACCTTTTTCTGTTCTCTCTTTTTAACCCAACTACCAGCTCTCGTGAGTCTCTCACCACAACTCACATTAATCCAAACAATCCAATGATTAAACCCAATGACTCTGACAACACACAACTCTCACCCAACTATTTGATTTAGAGCTTTTAAACACAAACACCGGACGGAAGACCCGATCTCCGGCAAGCTCAACAACTAAAACTTCAGAATCTTCACAATGAAAACAGGCAGAAAACAAGAGAAAGAGGGTAAAGTCGTTGGTATTTGGTCCAACCTTTCACACGAGATATAAAAAGATAAGAGAGAAAAGGACGGACAGAGACGAAATTATAAATTAAAACAAAAGGGTTAGGTGATTAAGTGAATTTTGTTCAGTGTTAACCCATACTAAATGTGGCTTCGCGTCCAAGTCATTTATTGCAAGGCGGAGGATTTACCGCGCGACTTGTCGTTTTCAGACACGGTGTCGTCTCTATTCGGTGTTTTGTCGTATAGCGAATGTTGGGTTTGGGACAGGACAGGGCAGGGGTTGAGCACGTGTTAGGAGTCAATCCTTTGTTTCCTTAAGAATTTATTTTAGTAACGAGAAAGTGAAGCTGCTTTTGTTTTGTAGCATTCGATTTCTACTTTTCTTGATCTTTGTAGTCCATCTCCATTCTATAGCGCACTGTTTGGTTAGCGTCTGAGGACGCGAGGACGGATGACGAGGACAGAAATTTTTGTCTTTAGGAGTGTTTGCTTACCGAAGACAGAAATTTTTGTTCCGTCCTCAGAGGACGAAGACAGAAATTTTTGTCCATCTCAAAAC
>JAOSBP010000204.1:20936165-20954673 GCA_027563825.1 Erythroxylum mucronatum
AGATATATAATGCTCATACAAATAAAACCAAACTCTTTTGTTTTATTAATAATAAATATTTTTATTACAAAAGTAACCGGAAGAAAATTAAGTTATATGTAGATACACTTGCTTTCCAGGGCACTATATTTACCTAACTCCAACATATGGTTACATTTTTTGCAATCATAGCACTAAATTGCTTTCGTCTCGTGGTTAAATTTGTTTTTCTACCAATATTTTTCCTTAATATGATTTTTCTTACCACAATGAGAACATATAGGTAGAAAGTTAACATTACCCTGATTTCTCTCTTGACCATATGATCTACCTTGATCTCTGCCATACTTAAACCTCTATATCCTTACCTTTATCCTTGGTTAACACCAGATGTTTCTTTTGTTTCTCAAGCCTTTAAATTTTTTCCCATCAAGCTTTGTTTGAAAAGTTTGCTTTAGAAATGTCCCAATTGATCTCAATCTAGCTTCATGAGAATCAAGAGAACCTATTAGTTTAACAAATTAGTAATTAGATAAATCCTTTGATTCTTCTATAACTGTAAGCAAGAAATGTCCCAAATGATCTCAATTTAGCTTAATGAGAATTATGAGAACCTATTAGCTTAACAAATGAGTAATTAGATAAATCATTTGATTCTTCTATAACTGTAATAACATGATCATATTTAGGGGGAATAATCCTTAAAAACTTCTCAACAATCTTTTGTTTAGCAAATTCTCACGAAACAATTGAATTTGATTTACAAAAGTAGAAACTTTTATAAAGAAATCTTGTACTGTATATGTGGACTTCATTGACAGAGTCTTAAAATTGTAGCAAGATATTGCAATTTCATGATAACAACTTTAATTGATACATAATAGTGTTTTTGAAGTAAATCACATACGTATTTTGATTTGTTGCTCCCATCATTTGTGGAAACAAGACATTATCCACTCCTTGTTGATTTAGGAGCAAAGCCTTTGCATCTTTCTATTGCTTGTCCCTCAATTCATTCCACTGGCACTTACAATGTTATTATTGATTACTATATAATTCTAATCTATGTAACACTACTTCCTATTTGGTAAGACTCAATAACTCTCATAATCCACTTCTTTTTCATACCATAGTTTGACATCAAATGTTGAAAGAGAAAAGGATAACTTAAGTTTTTTTATTTAAAAATAATCTCTCATTAAATAAACATAAACATTCTCTTATTAAAAGTAGTACAAGTGTACAACAAAAACAAGGAAAACACGTGACTTATAAAATCTTTTGGATCTTACAAATAGGCAACATGTATATCAAATCTTAGTAAATAAAAACTATAATTTTAAATAATAGGAATTAACTTGAAAATTGAAACATGCAAATAACCACGTAGTGAACATGTGGCATGAACTTATACAATTATGGGAGCAATCATAGTTGATGAAAGAGATGAAGAATGAATCAATCTCATTGTGTGAATCCTATTATGAAAAGGAGGAAGTTTCTTATGGTGTTATACACGATCAATTAAGAAGTAGCTAAGATTTGCTTTCCTTTTTCTTCTTTAGACTTTAATGAAATAAGTAGCATACCCATTTTAAATAAAAAAAGTTCCATATATTTAATTCTAAATCCCTAGGTTTTTATTAAATGAGTCCCCTGGTAAGACAATTTCTTCATTCGAAAATAAACAGTCCACTAATGGGACATTATTGTCTTTAATAGGTTGCTGGTTGGGGTCACACCCAAGATGTGACTTATTTAAGATGTTTGCAAAGTATAGTTAGGAGCTAAAGTATATTGCGTCTACTAATACATGTTTTGAACTCTAAGATTATGTTTGGTTGAGGGTTTATTAATAGAATGTAATATAATGTAATATTATTTCATCGTTTAAGAGGAGAGTTTATAATGAAATAGAATAGAATGAGATGAAAGATGAAAGATGAGGGTTTCATATTACATCTCATTATATCCTAAACAGTAAAATGAGAAACTTCCGATTTGGAGAGTTTATGATGAAATGTAAAATGATAAACAATTTTTTACTATATTACATTATAAATCTTTCTTCTAAACAACATTCACCATATTACATTATAAAGTCTTCCATCCCTCCCAAACGATAATTTTCTAATATTACATTCATTTACATTCTATTACATTATAAACCATTTCATTCCATTAAAAATCTTATGTCCAACCAAACATAGCCTAAGGGCTCAGTAAGTAACTTATACGAAATATGCTATTTCTTATTATGTATATTTATTTAATGTGTATTCGAAACATAGCAATTATAAATTTCATTAATATAAAAATGTAAGTTACATTAGTTTTGGTTATCAATATACTCTCTTTACCTAGAAGATAGTAGAAATGGATTCACACAAGCAAAAAGGTCAGAAGAGGATAATTTTTATAATTATCTAATCATATTTGCTTTTGCTAAGTTGTTTCATAATAGAATAAGGTTGTTAATGTGTACTTTTTAAAGTTCTCAATTGTTTTTTATTTATGGCCTATGATTTTGATTTTCTTCTTAAATATACTTATAGTTATTTAAATATACTTCTTAAATATTCATGTCCTGAGTTGTAACGAACTAGGCTTCGAATCCGATCGAGTATCAAGTTGGGCTTGGGTTCAAGCTATTTAAGTTCAACTCTTCTAAACAAAACGATATCTTTTTCTTGACAACGACGTCGTTTTGCACTTATAATTAACAAAATTGATTGGATCAATTCGAGTTTAGTTTTCATTAGGTAAGGTTTGGGCTGAGCTTGAACCGGATTATTCATCCCTACTTGTAGTTACAAAAAAGAAATAGTAAATCCAAAATAAATACTAAATAGTATTTTTCTAATTATGACGCAGCTTTATATTGGCTACTTTTACTTAAACTATGTTTGGTTGGGCGTAAAGTTTTTAATGAAATGGAATGTAATATAATTAAATGAAATGATTTATAATGGAATAGAACGTAAATAGAAATAATATTAGAGAATTATTGTTTGAGAGGAATGAAAGAGATTATAATATAATATAATGAAATGTTATTTAAATGAAGGGTTTATAATGTAATATAGTGTATCATTTTACATTTTATCTTAAACCCTCAAATTAAAATTTTTCGATTTTTACTGTTTAGGATGAAATAAAATGTAATATAAAACACTCATCTTTTATCTCATTATATTATATTATATTATAAAACTTCCTCCCAAATAATTTAATAATATTATATTTCATTTTATTATAAAGCTTTGAGCCAAATTCTAAACTTAGGCACGAATTTCTTATTGCCTCTCAACATGAAGTTCTGAAGGCGTTGTGCGCAACACTTACACAGCCTCCTTAAACCCTAGACATCGAGTCCCTCTCTCCCACAAACAGCCGTTAAGAAAATGTTGTCTTCTCTTCGCCTACGTCATCTCTGCACCGCGGCCACGACCGCCACGAGCACTAATGCCGTTAACTCCACTTCCTCAATGTCCATCTCCAAAGTCAAGTCCAAACTGCGATCCGAGTTCGACCCCGACAAGGCTCTGCAAATATACTCCTCCGTCTCCGGCAAAGACTGCTCTCTTCTCTCAACCCGTTACTTGCAGGACCTTACCGTCCGGAGACTTGCGAAGTCCCAACGGTTCGCGGATATTGAAACCCTTATTGAAGCCCAGAAAAAGGATCCCAAAATCGAGCAAGAGCCTTTTGTTTCTACTCTTATTCGATCCTATGGTCAGGCGGGTATGTTCGATCAAGCGTTGAGGACTTATGAGCAAATGGGTCAGTTCGGTGCTTCTCGAACTGTGATTTCTTTCAATGCGTTGTTGTCTGCTTGCACTCGATCGAAGTTGTATGGTAAAGTTCCCGTCTTGTTCAACGATGTTTCGTCGAAATATGGAGTTTTGCCTGACTCTGTTTCTTACGGGATTTTGATTAAGAGTTACTGCGAGGCAGGAATGCCCGAAAAGGGTGTTGAGAGATTGAGGGAAATGGAGGAAAAAGGAGTGGAAGTGAGTGCTGTGACTTATACTACTCTTGTGAGTGCGTTTTATAAGAAAGGAAAAAGTGAAGAAGCGGAGAGGTTGTGGAGTGAGATGGTGCAAAAGGGGTGTGAATTGGATGTTGCAGCTTATAATGTGAAGGTGATGCATGCCCAAAGTGGGGAACCTGAGAAAGTGAAGGCAATTATTGAGGAAATGGGGAGCTTGGGGTTAAAACCGGATACAATTAGCTATAATTACTTGATAATCAGTTATTGTAAGAGTGGAATGATGGAGGAAGCTGAGAAGGTTTATAAAAGCTTGGAGGAATATGGGTGTAAACCAAATGCATCCACTTTCAGGACTTTGGTTCATTACTTGTGTAAGGAAGGGGAATATGAGAAAGGGTATAAGATTTTTAAGGAAAGTGTGAGGGTTCACAAGATTCCGGAGTTTGCTATATTGAAGGGTTTGGTAGAGGGATTGGTAGCAAAGAAGAAGTTGAAGGAAGCAAAAGGATTGATACGCACAATTAAGAAGAAATATCCTCCAAATCTTTTGAATGCATGGAAGAAAGTTGAGGAAAATCTTGGACTGACTTCTGCTAATGATTCGAATCCTGAAGTCAGAGAAGACCAAGAAGCTGCAGTATAGCAGTCTCTGGAAATTCTTTCTGGGTCATTATGATATAGATTAGTTCTTAATTTCACCACTGCAAGTGTTTCAAATTTGTTAGAATACTTTGAAGCTTGTAAATTTTTGGGCCATGTTAAGTGTTTCAAATCCTCCATGAAGCATTTTTTCTCGTACAATTATTAAGAGCATCTCCGAATGCCGGGCAGGAATCTCCGAATAAATTGTATGGCACACAACCTGTTTACTGTCTTTTATGTTTTGTAGTCAATGGTTGTTTTCTTCCCAAGCTTGTTGGTGCTGTCGGACTGGAAAGTTGCATGAATCATGTCATGTCCGGTGCAAAAATTTGTTGGAGAAGGCCTTCAACACATTTTCTGACCCTTAGTAGGCAATGGTACTTATTGACCATTGTAGCAGATGCCATCAAGGATTTGATTATTTATCCATGGAATCTTAATGCTTGTTTAAGCAAGCTGGTTACGTTCTTCTTACCTTGTGGAAATTAAAAACAAACTATATGCATAAGTTGAATCTTGGGGAGTTTTCTCCTTATAATTCTATAATGTTTGTAATGGTAAATCAATTTGATATTTGCAGATTTAAGTTTTAATCAGTTCAAGCAACAGCAACCATGGTATTTGAGCTGTGAGATTGTTTACACAATCGAAATGGCCAAGCCCTTCTACTCACATCAGCCCTTTCATCGTTTTTTTTTTTTTTGAATACAAGGGAAAGCTGAAAACAGCTAAACTAAAATAGCGCGGCGGTACTTGACTCCTTGTCGGTCCCTGTGGGGAAGATCCTGGAAGGACAGAGGAGGCTGCTGAAGAATATGAAATCTTGGACTGCCTTAGACTGCAAAAGCGGCTAGTTGATCCGCACACCGGTTGCATTCTCGGTGTACATGCTCGATTTTTATCTCCCAATCACAGTGGAGAAAATCTCTGAGTACCTGCCAATAACAATAGATTGATATTAGTCTCAGAAAATGGATATCATCCATTTTTACCCTCATCTACACTCACTCAAGTATCTAATCAACGCAATGCGATGAATTCTACGAAAATCAACAAACCAAAGCCAAGTCTGTAAGAACCAATTTTTTTTTTAAATTTTTAAATTAGGGTTCCGGCTTAATGAACATTGCTAATCTCTAATGGGCCTCCTTGTATTTGGTAAATTATTATTTGGGCCTTGGGTTGGCCCAAATCTCGAACTTGTTTAGAATAAGAAAGGAGAGGGTCACACGAGAGTTGCAGATACAGAGATCGCAAGAAAATCATGACTACTCGAATCGCTCCAGGTGTTGGAGCCAATTTACTCGGCCAACACTCCGCCGAGAGGAACCAGGACGCCACCGCTTATGTCGGCAACCTCGACCCACAGGTTCCCTCTCTCTCTGTCTCTCTTAATAATATCTGCTTCCTCTTTACTGTTGTTCTTCTCACATTCCCTGGGCCTTTTCCCTTTTAATTTTGTGATGTTGCAGGTTGCTGAAGAATTACTATGGGAGTTATTTGTTCAAGCAGGTCCTGTTGGTATGTGGTTTATGTGGCTTTGAAGTCATTGGCTTAGGTTTATATCTATGGTTTTTTGCGAATTGGGTTTTCATAGCCCGCTTATTCTTCTTTGCTTCAGTTAATGTTTATGTCCCCAAGGATAGAGTAACAAATCTTCATCAAGGTTATGGATTTGTAGAATTCCGGAGTGAAGAAGATGCTGATTATGTGAGTGGTTCTGTATACTCGTGTATTTTATTTGAGCTTGTTTAGCGCATACATGCTTTAAGTTATGTATATAATTTGTGACGTCTACGCAGGCTATTAAGGTTTTGAATATGATCAAGCTTTATGGGAAACCAATACGAGTAAACAAGGTACAACTGTTTATATTTTTCTCTAATTATCATAATTATTTCCTTCAGAATTTGAAACTAAGATGGAGGATAATTGCGGAGAACTTATCCAGTTTAAAACTCATACTATTGTTTCTACCTGATGTAAGTTGGTTGTTATGGTTTTTGTTACCTTGCTTTCTTATTCAGGCATCACAAGATAAGAAAAGCTTAGATGTTGGAGCAAACCTTTTTATTGGAAATCTTGATCCTGTAAGCAATGCAGTGTTCTTCAAAAAAATAAAACTACGTGTGTCCACAATGCATATCATTATTTCTGATTTTTTTTGGTTAATGTCTTTGTTTTTGCAGGATGTCGACGAGAAGCTTCTTCATGATACTTTTAGTGCATTTGGAGTGATCGTTACCAACCCTAAGGTCATCCTGCTCCTGTCTCACCGTTGCATTAGATATTGCATGAGTTTTAAGCACTATGAGCTTTGAAAGAAACTAGAAATGTTTATGGAATCATTATATGAGCGTACAGTCTATATGAGTTGATTCATGCAAGAATACATTTCTGTTCATCAGGTTCTTTTATGTCTTTGTGTTTGTGTACCATTTCTTGTTTGTATCAGTGTTTGTGCACTTTGAAATAGGCAGCTATGTGATGTTGAGGTCTCTGTGAATAATTACAGCGACAATTGATGCTATCAATATTTTGACAATTATCTGAAATCACCTAATGTTCTAGATTTAAAAAAATGCTAATTTTACGTCTCTTGTGGCTTGTTGACGTAATACACTCGACACAGTTGAATTTATATTTTAGCTTTAACGCCATTAGCACTTGTTGCACTACACATAAGATAATATGTGATTCAAGTGATTGCAATTGCTTTTTGATGTGATATTTTAATTTGTCACAGCATTGGTGCTTATTTGTGATTATATTCTGATATGTGGATGTTTGCAGATAATGAGAGATCCTGAGACTGGAAATTCTCGTGGTTTTGGTTTCATTAGTTATGACTCTTTTGATGCATCTGATGCAGCCATTGAGGTAATATCTTTGCTTAGATATTTCTCTTTCCTGTAGATCTGCTTAATAGTTCGTTAGTTTTGTTGGTTGAAAGATCTGAAACGAACCATGCATTTAGCTGACAGGCTGACGGGTTGATATGATAATTGATTGAGTCAAATTTCTGCCTCTTCATTTTATCTAATGTTAAATAAAGCACTAATTGGAAGAATTCTGGGTCTTCACAGGCAATGAATGGTCAATACCTGTGCAATCGTCAGATAACAGTTTCATATGCATACAAGAAAGACACGAAAGGGGAGCGCCATGGTACTCCTGCAGGTGAGGCCTGATACTTTGTTTTCTTTAGATGCCTGTGTACTGACAAGTCCTTTCAAATTTTGGTTAATGACTATAGATGGCCTAAGTTTTGCTTATTCTTTAATTCCTGCTGTCGATTAGAGAGAGTTCTGGCTGCAAGCAATCCAGGTGTGCAAAAGAGCAGACCTCATACTCTGTTTGCAAGCGGACCTCCGACACTTCCAAATGTTCCTCAAGCCAATGGCCCTGTTGGTGCACCAGTGCCTCCACGTCCATTCTCAAATGGAGTTGTTGCCCCAGGGTCTGTTCCAGCATTCCGTCCTCCACCTCCAAGTGCAGCATTCCCGCCAATGCAAGTAGCTGGACAACCTTCTTGGCAAGGTCAACCACCCCAACCTGGGCAATCAGTGCCATCCTCTGTCATGCCTCCACCTCCAAGCCAGTTCCGAACCCCTCCTCCAAACATGCCTCCACCCCCTCCCCAGGCAGCTGCTGTCCTTCAAAGGCCTCCCCCACAGCCAATGGGAATGCCCCAACCACAAGTTTGGCGCCCACCGCCACCCCCACAACAATTGTTAGGAAGGCCTCATATGATGCAGATGATGCAACCACCTCCTCCGTCCAATATGCTTCCGCCACCACCACCAAGTTGAAGACTGACACTAGCATTCTTAAAAGTTGTCTGTAAGACCTGTCTTGTTTCTTGAATCATCTGTTGCATACAATAGGAAATTTTTTTTTGCAGTTAGGTTGGCAGATGAGCCATCATATACTTCCTTTTAGAAACGTTAAATTCGACGATGACTAGTTTTTCTTTGTTGGCCAAGGTGCCTGTGAAGTCTGCTATGTGGAAGCAATAGGCGGACCTCATTATTCTGCTGAGTGCCGGGGCAGTAACTCTCTCTCTTTTTTCTCTCTTCATTTTAAAAAATGAGGCCCATTATGTGCCAAAATTGTCTTTCAAACCTCAGACTTAGAGTGAACTTATTGCCCGTAACTTTCCACTCGATGGTGGGCAAACGCATTTAAGTTGCGGATGGTAAGTTTGTAGCGAGATATCCACGTTTAATGCTTTGCCTACCATTAAGTCGATAATATGAACAGACTTCACAGTGCCAGTATGTAAAACTCCGTCCGTATTTTGACGACTTATCAGTACTTTGAGTAACACAAATTTAAGAAGTAAATATATATTGGATGTCAGAAATAAATACGCAATGTCATGTCTTGTGGTAATTAAATAGAATAAACTTCCAACAATTATCAGAAAAATCGTTAAAAAAAAACAATTATCAGAAAAATGTTACATCTTCCAATGGCTTCCCCTCGTTCTTAGATAACTTTAGGCAAGGTGACATAGGCATAGGACTAGTCATTGTTTTGACTTCCTCGTACGAAACCACTATGATAAACTTGCTGTATATCCTTTTTAGAGACAAAATATTCAGAAAAAAAAAGAAATTCAATTTCTAAATCAGGAAAACAATAAGCTTCACCCAAACTTTTCATTTTAAAACAAATAGACAAATCATCTCGAAGGCAATTAATTTTAACATTATTGTCGGTTGTGGTAATCATCATATCATCCCAATACAACAAGCGAAAAGTGCACATAGTGGCTGTGTTCTTAATAGATAAGCTCGGATCAACACTTGAAGATATAAGATCCCAAAACTCAAGATGTCAAGTACTTTTACCATATTAAGCACTTGGAGCTTGCTTTAAGCCATATAATACCTTTTTAAGTCAGTATAACATGATTCAAGAACTCTTTCAAAACAAAACCATGAGATAAAATATCATAATCTAGTTCTTCGTAAAGAAATGTATTTTTCATGTCTAACTTCTATTGCCAAAATGTTAAGGATAGACTAGTTAATAGAAGCATATCTAAATCTATTAAAATAGTTTTAATTGAATTGTTTTGGCTTTTTTAACTTTTGGTCTTTCAAGAGGTATACATATGTTCTCTCTTTTCTATCGATAGAACAGAGAAAAGAAATGTATATATTTCTAATTTGTCCATCATAAATTAGGAATATTATACTAAAGTTTCTAGGCATCTAATATTCATGCTTAATCAGAAGATTTAACTCTGTTAACTCAATACCTTAATAGATCACTTCTAAGTTTAGGTTAATCTTATAATATCCCATGAAATATAATTATTAATATGTGTGTGTGTGTGTAAGTCCAATAAAAAATCCAATAAAAACATGTCAGCCTCAGAAGATAACTGAATTATTATGCTAGAAATCTAAACTTACAAGCAATCACTACTTAAGATAAGCGTGGGAGAACTAATAGTGACTTTCATTGTTATAATTAATGATAATGAAACAGTCCTCCAAGGAGCTTTTGACAACAAATGCAATCCTGAAGAAAGAAAAGAAGATTGTTAGGGACTTGATCAATCAAGAAGAATCAGTGGTCTAGGTTCTCTGTGCTTCCTTCAACAACAGGTGATGGCAACCATTTTGTCATAATATGAGAAACGAGAATTGTCTACGCCTGATACGGCAATTCCTTTATATGGAAATAGCCTACAAATTTAGACAGACTAAATTCTTTGCTGATCCACCCCTACAGCTTGAGCTCCAAATTCAAACCCCTTTCAACACTTCTGTTTATTTACTTGTCTTCTATGTAAGAACTTCGTAAAGCTAACTAGTTCTTATCTGCCTTCCTTTTCATTTCACATATAAGGCAAATTCTAGTGGATCTTTCATAAAATGTTCCACAGGAAGCATTGTTGGACAATTTTGTCATTTTCCATAAAGTTGGACAACCATTTATCGTATTTTTCAGTTTTTCAATAACTTATCGGTTAAGTTACGTAATTTGATCTAGATAAAGGTAATAAAGTGACCCAATAAATGATCTAAATCAATGGGTCAAAATCTGAGAGGAAAATGAATCCCGATTAGTGTGAACCGGACCCATTTCGAGTCAATGATGGGAAAGCTCGATATGGAAGCTATATATAAATGTTAAGATCTTCTGCAGTTGCTCATATCATTCGTAAGCATACGAAGTCTCTAACTCATTAAGAGCTCTTACATATTGAGAAAACTGTAGAAAGACGTTAACCACGTGTCAGTGAACGATTCTCATGAAGGTCCAGGAAGATTGAAGCTTATTTTCGCCATGGAAACTGCTTTGACAGTCGAGATAGAACCAAAATTAGGTATTCCGCATTTTCTTCATTTTTAACCTTTCATCAATGATCTGGGACATATGATAAGGTCTATGCTACGTGTTACATGTAATATCAGAGCGGTTACGTGATCGGGTTGCCGGACATGAAGGTTTCTCAGTTTTTATCCATTATGGTTTTCGTTAATTTTTGATTCATTTTTTTGGTTTTTTTGTTGCGTATATGATTACGTGAAAAGTGGTATATATGAGGCTAGCTATGAAAAACAGGTTGAAAAAGAGCCAAAAAGTGCAAAAAATTAGTCTTAGGGTCGTTAAAAATTACCCTTCTCGTCGGAGGGCGATTACACCTTCAGGCGCATGCACCACATATGCTCAAGGGTATTATAGTAACTATCAGAGGGCGGTTTACATACGCGCCTCATATGGTCCATTCTCCCACAGACTGGCGTGTGCATCTCGACATGTGAACGTCAAGGATGGGATAAGTGACGGGGCGTGCATGGCATGCACCATACAGTACAGGCACGTCTGTGTGTGATGGCGGGTGTTACACACATGTCAACAGTAACTGCACGTGTAGGGGCGCGTGTGGGTGGGTGCAACTTTTGGCTCGTTCGATGCCCTCATGTACAACACACGTGCGCCCCTTTCATGCGTGTGTTTGAAGTTGGGCTGACGTAAATGCACAATGTTGTGCTGATGTCAGTACCAGAAAAAAAGAAAGGAAAATTTGTAGAATTCCCGTAAGGTTGCCCCAGGTCCTTTTGGGTTAGTTTCTAGGTTGGGGAAATTTTTAAGTAAATTTTCAATTTTTCTGGTTTTATTACGTTGATAATTGGATTCTAGAAAAAAGCTTTTAAAGATTTTTAAAACTAATTTTGAGCAAATTTTCATGCTCCAAACTGCACATAAGGGAGACACTTAAGGTTTTGTGTCTTGTGTGGTAGGTTTGGTATTCGGGAAAGCACGCTAGTCACTCTTACTAAGAATTTTAAGATACAAGTCTCAAATAAAGTTTAAAGACAATGTTTTCAATATCAGTGTGTGATTATTTGACTGTGCATTTGGTTTTTGCATTTATAGCTGATTTTCACATTCATTATGCAAATATAGAATGTGAGGATAACATAAGGATGTATCCCTTGTGTTTGTGGACCTTCTAGGGTTCTAATGAGGATGTAGTCAACAAAGTAGCCTTTCAAGTCAGTATTTTGGAATGTTCTGATCACATGTTGGGGGATGTCTCTGGTTTTATATTTGGTTAATTTACCCAAAGGTGTTGGCCTTATATAGGGTTTTGAGATGTACATAAAGGCATTAGATGGAGGAAAGTCGTTGCTTAAATGATCTATTCAACCAAAGAAGGAAATGTTATGAGAGTTGATGTTTTGTACTCTGATTGCTTTTATGTAGAAGTCTAATTGCATATATAATATATTCAGCCCAAAGGTGTTTTTATAATATATGTGATTGGATACATATAGAGAGACCTTCTCTACTCACTGATATCAGCTTAGAATCTGATAAGGCGGCTACGAAAATCTGGGAGCGATCAAATAAGATGTGTTATTTGATCATCAAGAGGTCAATCCCGAATCATCTGCTTAGTGGATTACTGGATACAATCATAGTAAAGGAGTTTATGGATAGTATTTCCCAAAGATACAAGGCGTCTTCCCATACAGAGCAGAGCACCTTGATTAAAGAGTTATTTTATATAAGGTACACAGGAGAAGGAGGCATCAAAGAGTACATCATTAAGATGGTTTACCTTCAAAGTAAACTGAAGGCACTTGATGTACCCATTCTTGACACATTCATAGTGTATCAGGAACTTAATACTCTCCCACGAGAGTTTAAGATGTTGGTGATGTCATACATCCTGAGATGAGACCTGCGACATTAATGCCCTAATTTCCCAGTGTGCTGTAGCTGAGGAGAAGCTTAAAAGTTCTCCTCATACAGCCCTGTATGTAACTACTAAAGGTAAAGAGAAGGCGAAGCCCTAATAGTCTAAGGGTAAGGGTAAGAAACCTAAACCCTGTCTATAGATTCAAACCGGACAATCTAGCATTGTCAAGGGCCCACAGGAAGAGTATGAGATGCTTCTTTTGTAAAAAGAAGGGGCATAGGAAAGCTCCGAAGTACAAACTTTGGAAGGTTAAATAGGAACTATCGGATAACTCCTCGGCCTACATGATTCATGAATCCAACGTAACTATAGCTACATTAAGTTCTTGGTGGCTAGATAGTAGATCTTCTAATCATGTTGTTTCCACAATGCAGGAGTTCAGATCCACGAGAAGGCCGATTAAAGGATAAGAGAAGCTGATGGTAAGCAACAATGAAGAGATAGATGTTTTGTATGTAGGGGATATAGGTTTGAACCTCGATACGGGGTTTGTACTTGTTCTACGAGACACTTTTTATATACCGTCTTTTAGACAGAACTTGATCTCAGTATCAGTTTTTGGATAAAGAGAGTTATCGTTTTGTATTTGATACTTCGGTTGTAAATATTTCTATCAATGCAAGACATATAGGAACTGTCTTCTTATCTTATGGATTATATAGAATGTGTTTTACGCTTAATTAAATATGTGCCTTTTCTTATGTTGCCAAACCTGTTACTCAAAAGAGAGCCTTCATAAAGGAAACATTGTATATGTTGTGGCATAAACGTTTTAGCCACATTTCCAGGGAGAGGGTTGACAGATTGATAAAGGATAACATTCTCCTAACTTTGGACTTCAGTGATCTGGAAACATGCGTCGATTGTTGCAGGGGTAAGTTGATTAAGATAAGGAAAAAGGGTTCAACTTGTGCTTCTGGTTTATTGGACCTCATACATACAGATGTTAGCGGTCCCCATACAGTCACATTATGCAATGCTAGATATTTTGTGACGTTTATAGACGATTATTCCCGCTATGATTATGTATTCTTACTTAAGGAAAAGTCTGAAGTTCTTGATAAGTTCAAGATCTTTAAGACTAAGTTTGAGAACTAGTTGGAAAAATTAATAAAGATTCTCAGATCTGACAAGGGAGGGGAATACTATGACAGACATGGGATTTTAGGATAAGAAAAGTGTCCATTTGCCAGGTATTTGGAATCGATTGGAATAGTGACTCAGTTCACTATGCTAGGTAGTCTTAAGAAAAATGGTGTGGTCGAAAGATGCAATTGCATCCTAAAAGACATGATGAGGTCCATGCAAAGCAGGACTAACCTACTCGAATACCTTTAGGGTGAAGCCATCGAGATGACATTGTGTATCTTGAAAAGAGTCCTAAGTAAGTCAGTGGGTTGGTAGGAAACCAAGCCTTACATATATTCGTATATGGGGCTATCCTGTTGAGGTACAATTATATAATCCTTATAAGAGCAAATCACAACCTCGTTCCACTCGTTGCTATCTAGTAGAATATCCCGACCACTCTAAGGGCTACAGAGTTTACTGTAGAGAAGAGGGCCTATAATAATGGAATCACAAACGGCTAAGTTTTTAGAATGCGGTGTCCATAATGAGAGAGGATCCTCGCACCCTCCAGGAGATAGCAGGATGGATACTATGATTATTCTGTATTTGCCCCTCATACAGTCAAGTTTAGTGGATGAAGGTCCGAGTACCATGCCCATGTAGGCATAAGGACCTATACTAGTTCAGGAAGAAGTTCCTGAGATACAAAAACCTATGCAGTTGTGAAGTTCCACCAGAGAGAGACGATCTGTAATCTCATCAGATTACATAGTCTATTTAGGTGAGCAAGACTATATTATAGGACATGTAGTGGATCTAGTTACTTTTACAGAAGTCATTTCTGGACCCCATGCAGACTTGTGACAGGAAGCAATGAAGGATGAGATGTAATCTATGAGGCATAATAAGGTATAGTAGCTGGTTGATTTACCTCAACATTACATGTCTGTCAATTTCAAACGGCTATTTAAGACCAAGAATGACACATAGGGTCAAGTTGAGTAGTTTAAGGCTTGATTAGTTGCCAGGGGTTCACTCAGAGAGAAGGAGTTAACTTCAATGTTACCTTCTCTCTTGTATCCTTGAATGATGCATTTAGAGTGATTATGAAAATAGTAGCTCATTATGATATGGAACTACATCAGATGGATGTTAAAACCGCTTTCTTGAATGGTGACTTTTATGAGGAGGTCTATATGGAGCAACTTGAAGGATTTCAGGATCAAGGTGCAACTGACAAAGTTAGTAAGTTGAATAAATCAATATAGATCTTAAACAAGCTTCCAGACAATGGTTCCTAAAGTTTGATGAGGTTTTGACCTCGTTGGGCTTTGTAGAAAACAAAGTTGAAAGATACTTATACTATAAGGTCAGGGGGAGCAAAGTTATCCTCCTATTACTATATATGGAGGATAACTTGCTCGAGTCAAATGATTTGAGTATGTTGTATGAGGTGAAGCAACTTTTGGCCAAACATTTTGATATGAAAGATTTAGGTAAAGCATCTTTTGTCCTCGATATATAGATTCACTGGGACAGAACTCAACACTCATTGAGCCTCTCATAAAGAGCATACATTGAGTGGGTGTTACAAAGGTTTAATATGATTGAATATAAACCTGTTGTAGCACCTATCTCTGATTGTGAGAGATTATCTTTAGCATAGTGTCCAAAGACTGAAGTTGAGAGAGGCTATGAGGAATGTTTTGTATTCTGGTGTGGTTAGTAGCATAATTACCCAGGTATGCATTAGATCGGATATTGCATTTGCTATTGGACTATGGGTCGATATCTGGCTAACTTAGGTGTAGACCATTGGAATGCAATTAAGCGAGTGTTGAGATATCTAAAGGGTATCAAGCATTATAGGTTGATATACAGAAAAGTTAACAATTTAAACCTCACAGGGTATGCAGACTTCGATTTTGCTATATACCCAAATGATCGCAAATCCACTTCAGGATACATTTTTATGTTGGTAGATGGTGCAATATTGTGGAAGAGTGTTAAGCAGACATTGGTAACTTCCTCGATCATGCATGCAGAGTTTGTTGCATGTTGTGGAGCTACCACACAAGCGGTTTGGCTCAGAAACTTAATTTATGATTTACTTTTAGTAGATTCAGTAGCTAGACACATTCGATTATATTGTGATAATCTTACTGCAGTATTGTTCAATAACAACAATAACAATATCACATGGTCTAAGCATTTAGAGGTCAAATATGCGTCTCACGGTGCAATCGCCCTCTGACGGGGAAGGTGATTTTTAGAGATCTAGGAGCCCTTTTTCACACTTTTTGGCCTATTTTCTATATGTTTTTCATAGCTAGCCTCATGTATACCACTTTCACGTAATCATATACGTAAAAAAAACCAAAAAATGAATCAAAAACCAACGAAAACCCTAATGGATGAATCCGAAAAAAACCTTCATTTCTAGTAACCCGATTACGTAACCGCTCTGATAGTACATGTAAGACGTAGCATAGACCTCATTACTTGTCTTGGATCATTCATGAAAGGGTAAAAAATGAAGGAAATGTGAAATACTTGATTTCAGTTCCATTCTGACTTTCGAATCAGTTTTTAAGGCCAAAACGAGCTCCAATCTTTCGGGACCTTCACAGGAATCGTTCACACTGACACGTGCTTAATGTCTTTTTTCAGTTTTTCAAAACATAAGTGCTTTTAACGGGTAAGAGAATCCGTATGCTTACGAATGATATGAGCAACTGTAGGAGACCTTAACCTTTATATATAACTTCTATATCGGACTTCCGCATCACAGACTCGACATGGGTCCTATCCACACTAATCGACATCTCTTTTTTTCCTAGACTTCGATCATATTTTCGTTGAAAATTATCCACGTAAACCTTCTTTCATCCTTGTACAGTATTTTGCAAACTGCTTTTGTTTCTTTGCGTTAGTGCACAGAAGTTATACAAATACAGGTTTCTTCCTTAATACAGATGCCACAGTCAACCCAGAACCTTCATCTCTCTTTACATTTCACTTCTCTTAATGTTATTGGAAGGACAGTTTAGTCATCCAGTTTCTACCCTGGGAAATCCTCCCCCATCTTAGTCCAATCTCCACAAACTAAAACCAACTCAATATAGGTGAATTAATTCCATGCAGGGAATGGCAGTTCATCCAACAACAACAACTAAGGATGATAAATGCTACACAGTTTTTGATGCACCATTTAAGAAGTTGGAATCAAAATGCATTTGGATACCTGGACCAGTTATCATTGGTGTAGGACCCTCAGCGCTTGCTGTTGCTGCTTGCCTTAAACAAAGAGGAGTCCCGTTTTTAATCCTTGAGAAAGAGGATTGTGTAGGCTCTCTATGGAAACTCAAAACTTATGATCGTCTGCAACTTCATCTCCCAAAAGAATTCTGCCAACTTCTAAACATGTCATTCCCTCCTAAAGTTCTTGCTTACCCCTCAAAACAATAGTTCATAAGTTACTTAGAGGCTTATGCTAAATATTTCTCAATCGAACCTATTTTTAGACAGGAGGTTCAATCTTCTATCTACGATGCAACCATAGGGTTCTGGAGGGTACAAACCAACGAGACTGAGTTTGTCTGTCGCTGGCTTGCTATAGCTACTGGAGAGAATGCAGAACCAATAGTGCCAGATATTGTAGGTGTCTCAAATTTTAAAGGAAAACTTCTGCATACCGTAAGATATAAAGATGGTGCTGATCTAAAAGGAAGTAAAGTTCTGGTAGTAGGTTGTGATGGATGTGGGCCCTTGGAAAAACCCAGTCCAACTTAAACTAAACAGCAATTAAACCCTTAATCAAAGGTTCCCCACTGAAGAAAGCTCCTACCTTGTCGAAAGCAGCTACCTTTAGGGTTGAAGAAGGGGATCCGTGAAAGCTTCTTCCTTTCTCCTCTCTGCTGGCTGGGAAAGCTGCTCCCTTGAAGATTCGAAGATGGGAACCTCCTCTGTTCAGCCAATCGAAGATGAATGATGGGTGAAACAAATGATCCAACCCCTTGTGTAGTCTCCTTCTACTCTAAGGTAACTTCACTGCAACTGATTTCTTCAATTCCTCTTCTCTTCTTGTCTTTGTGAGCTACTGAGTATGGGGTAAATGATTTGTATTCTCCTCTCTACTGACCAGGAAAGTTTCTGACTTGAGGGCTGGAAGATGGTTCCTCCACTGCACAACCTACGGAGCTGAAGATGGATATGACAAATAAACAAACACCTTGTCTGCTTCAACACAAAGGTAAGTTTGCTGTAAAACGTTGTATTTCTTTGAACTTCACTTCAATCTCAGCTTGTAGACTGAGTGTATGATGTGTGTAAGTTGCTTCTCATGGATCTGAGTATGTATGGTTAGGGTTTATATATGAAAATGGTGTATTTCCTCTGTACCGAAATTAAACTTCTGGTACAACTTCTTGGTTTTGTGTGTGTATCCTAGGGTAGCTACTCACTCTTCTCTGGACTGATTTTCTTCTGGAAACTCAACAAAATCGACAAACCAAAACAGAACAAACACAAAGCTTCTTCAAAACTAATACTCCACTTCTAAACTTGTTGCTGGAAAATCAAAACAGAAAAGA
>JAOSBP010000204.1:21053334-21067445 GCA_027563825.1 Erythroxylum mucronatum
TAACTTATATATTGCAACCAAGTAATTTTTGGTTGCAAAATGTATATAATTAGCAACCATTTTACTATGGTTGCTGAAACCAAATTTTCTTGTAGTGACCCTATGTATATGTTTTGTTTAGGCCATGAAATAGTAAGGGAATAAGTGCCAACGACATTGTTAAAATTTTAATCTTATAAAATAGTTTGGTCTATACACTACGTTAAATTCATTAAACTTTACATGAATTATAGGATATTTCACAAGATTTTTCAAGGAATTGAGGGAAGAAAATAAATTTGTTAATAAATTGAATAGTTATGCATCTAAAGCTTATTATCCTCCTTATCATTGATTTTTATAGTGGACAAAATTATACTTTTGTTGTCAAAATTT
This sequence comes from Erythroxylum mucronatum, assembly GCA_027563825.1. Lineage (NCBI taxonomy): Eukaryota > Viridiplantae > Streptophyta > Magnoliopsida > Malpighiales > Erythroxylaceae > Erythroxylum > Erythroxylum mucronatum. The sequence continues at coordinate 21,053,710 of JAOSBP010000204.1, forward strand.
GAAATAAGTCTCAATTTAGATTTAAAAACTCACATTATTTATTTAAAATATTTATTTTAGTAACACTATAAGTCTAAAAACAAATGTAAGCTTAACGACTATGTTGGACCAAAAAATTATTTATTTCTGTAGATTAATGGGTGTTATGGGACTTTATAGTTAGAGAGGCATTAAAGGATAAGCCTCATCTCTTATATTAGGCACAGAGTGGGTTATCTCTTGGTTTAAAAGGTTTATACGTTTTCTGGTTTTTTAATTTTGATAATTTTGTTAAAAAAAATTTATACATCAATTTTAGTATGAAGGTTGTTCATTTTCTAAGTAGTTTGATCTTCTAATAGGTGAAATAACTTTAAGCATCATCCTTAATTTGCTAAAGAAGATAAACAAGTTAGAAGAAGAAGAAAAAGTTAAGGTTAAGAAAACGTTTTAGGTGTGCAATGTTTATAATTGCCATAAAAAAATTTCTATGAGTAGATGCAATAGTAAAAGTATCGATTTGAATTTAATCTATTATCATTGTTGTTAGTTAGGATATTAAAGGTTAAGAGGAGATACTCAGACGCTACATTGAGAAGATGTGAGAATATTGTGATTATAGGTTGTAAGAGGAGAAAAGGAAGGCTTAAGAAGATTTGGGAAAAGGTGATCAAGAATGATATGGTTCTATTGGAACTTACAGAGGATATGACCCATAATTGAAAACTTTGGCATTTTAAGATATGGATAAACGATGCATGTCATTTTTAAAAAGATGCATGTTGTTTTTATAGGTCTGTTAGCATTTTTCTCTTACCAAATTTTTTAAACAAGTATTAATCATTAAATATACTTATTTATTTATTTATTATTATTATTATTATTATTATTATTATTATTATTATTGTTATTATCCTACTTATTACTATTATTATCATCATTTTTTATTGTTTTTATTATTTTTCATTATCATTATTATTATTAATCTCATGCCTATGATGATGATGATTATTATTATTATTCCCTTTCTTGTAGGTCATTTGGAAACGACCTCTCTACTAATTAGGAGTAAGGCTACGTACATAGAACCTCCCCAAACCCTGTATTTAACGAGATTTTTATTGGGTCATTGTTGTTGTTGGTTGGTTACTAATGACATTAAAGATAATGCATAATTTTCAATGAATATGACTTGTTTTGTCATGAGTCTAACCTTTTTATATATTTTATATGATGAGGTCTTCTAACAAAGATTGGTAATTAAAAATACATAGTTAAGCATTTTTTTAAAAAAACCATAGTTAACTACCATCTAATCGACTTAAATAAGCCTTCACTTTATAATATTAAAAAATGATCATTACATTTTTCATTTGTCGATTTATCCTGCATGAAGAATTACTTACTGATTCCTATAAGCATCTTTTGATTCCTCTTCCAACTCTTTTAAATACAAAAGTAAGTAAGGTTCATTAGATGAATTACAACAATGCAAGAATATTCTTTCTAATTTGAGTCTTTTATATTCATCTTTTTCCAATTGGAAAACATTTAACTTGCATAAAACCTGACTTCACCCTCAGAAGCTGCCAATTAAGTCATGATTCTTTCAAAAGATGTGCAAAATCAGGACGAAATCAGGACTAGTACTGGCCTTAATATAAGCTCCCTTCCATTTCGATACCTGAGAGTCCCTATCATTTCTTTTAAGTAAAAGTTGCAAGACTGCTTACCAATGATCAAAAAGGTGAAATCCAAAGTACTAGCATGGCATAATCATTTTCTTTCATATGCCACTAGACTTACTCTAATAATTTTGGTTATGAACAGCTTGCACATTCGTTGGACTTCGCACATAGCTTTACCTAGAAAGGCTATTAAGGAGATGGACAGGGTTATGAAATCTTTCCTTTGGTCTGGAATTGTGTGGAACTCTAAGCAAGTTAGAGTTAAATGGAGTGAGGTTGCAATCTCTAAACATCTTGGAGGCCTTGGGATTATCCCTATCTCCAACATGCAAAATTTATTAATCTGTTAAAAATTATAAAGATTATATACGGACCATAATGCCTTATGGACTAAATGGATCCACAAATACTACTTGAAGGATATTAACTTTTGGCAGGCTGATTTTTCAAAGAAAGGTTTGTGGATTCTAAAGCAGATGATGAAATTGAGGGATAACATTTATCCTTGTATTAAGCATAAGCTTGGTAATGGAAATAATATCTAGTTATGGTATGACAATTGGTCCAATATCAACCCTCTTATCCAACTTCCTGACCTTTGAAGGTTAACAAACATATTACCACTTAGTCTAAAGGCTTCTGCCCTTATTGTTAATAGTGAATGGCAAGGACAATTCCGAGGCTTCCATTCTCTTCTGTGTTATTTCCCTTTGCTTCAAAATACTGATCATGAAGATATTATTTTCTAGAACCTTCACACAAATGGTCACTTCACTACTTCATCTTGCCACCAACTATTTTCTCCCACTCACACAAGGGCTCTTTGGTCTCATCTACTTTGGAAAAGTGTTATCTGTCCTAAGACTTCTTTCATTGCTTGGCTAGCTGTAAAAAAATAAGCTCCAAACTAAAAGTCAATGGCAAGGAGAGGTGGACACTACTTGTCTCCTTTATAATAGAGCAACTGAGCATCGGGACCATTTATTTTTCAGCTTTTGCTACACTAAATCAATCTGGAATCGAATCTTGCACTTTTTATCTATTCCTTTTTGTAGCTATACTTAGGAGTATATTCTAAACTGGATGATTAATAACATAAAGAAGGGCCAACCTAATTTTACCCTTCTCAAGGCTATGTTCACCATCTCAATTTATTATGTTTGGAAAGAAAGGAAAGCTCAAAGATTCTCGGAGAAGAAGGAAAAAATACAGGCTCGTGGAAAAAATCATTAATATGATTTGACAGTATATGCTTGCCAAAAATGCACGACACTCTTTATCCATAGACATGAAGACTAAATGGTTGCTTTAACTTTTTCTTAGCTACTTATTGTTTGTTCTAATGTTAAATCTTTAACATCATTTCCCCTTTTGTAATACTTTAGTAGGCTCATGCCTTGAACTCATTGTATGTTGCAAATAGTTTCCAATATAGTAATACATCATTCATTTTTCAAAAAAACTGCCTATTAAATGTGTCTGCAAGAACCTATGTAACATTCAATTGATAAACATTAACTAATAAGTAATATGATCAAATTTATGTTACAAAAGCAAATAAAGTTCTAAATCTTTTATTGATTAGAAATCACTTCTCATCCTCCTCCATCTTTTAAATCTAAATCATTATATATAACTATAAAAATCAATTCTAAGTTTCTATTATTTTAGTATGAACCATAATCTATGCCACAGGAAATGTCTGGTCATTGTCATCTTTTCATATCAATGCTAACATATCACCTTTCACAGTATCTTTAGAAAAGTAACTAGTTAGTCCTATCAAGCTTCTACAACTACTTAAGAACCTCATCTTGCAACATTTAAAACATACATACATTTTATCAACTAATTGTTAAGAATCATTTCCAAATCATGGCCATTTAATAATCAATTAAACCTTACTAATAGGATTTGACCTTAAAAGTTCTTCCTTATAATCCCATAGCTTGCATATTTTGCTTTTACACCTAGGATTAGCACAAGGGCCTAATATATGTTAATAGAGCTTCAAGCAGGTCATTTTTTTTATTTTTACAGTTTTAATCAAGCTCAGATGAGGGCTCTATGTCTTGATCCTAGTTTGAAGCCCAAACCTTATACATAAATGAAATAATTTTGTTTTATTTATGAAATAAAATATTGCCATTTTGTGATCAAGATTACATATTCATAAAATTCAATTGACGTCTATTTCTCTCCCACTCAAGTCACACACGTATTTGTTTTATGTCCTTACTACTTTAGTAATTGCTTATTGTTGCTAGTCACTACTACTCATCGATTGCTTTCACTCTATCACTTGCATCATTGTGATACGCTCACTCTCCTTACTCTATTGCTCGCTACCGTTTACTCCAACCGATCACTCTACTAATATGAAAGAAGATAAGTTTCATTCTTATTTATTGGCTATTAATATTTTTTTTCAATTTCTATTTATCGTGATGTGAATCATGTGATTTTGGATCTCGATTTTTGTCTAGATGATATATAGATGTTTCTATTTGCACCTAGTAGTTCAAGATCTTTTTTAGGTGCATCTAGATCATATCTAAATTAAGCAGTGGGTTTGGTGTTAATAGGATTTTCTTTCTTAATCTATTTTCTCTTAATGACTAATAGAAGGATATGCTTTTTGTTTAAATGTGAGAAGATGATTCTCGTTAACAATTTGGAATTTGGTTGTTGTATTATTTAAAATCATAGTGGAACATGCATTTCATGTTGCATATTAATTAGTTTGTTATAGTCAGATAACTTTGTAAAGTATAAAGGTGAATAGAGTTTGAATATCAAGGGTGGTGTTTGCTTCATATTCCTGTTTAGTTTTAGTTTAAAGATGATTTTCTACAATTTCTTGCAAACACTTATGAGCTAACAAAATACTTATTTATTTAGCATATAAAGATATGGGGTCTTTTTATTATTCAATTATCATAGTCATGGATTTGAATCCACCAAACTCTTTTCCTCTTTTTGTTGTTTACTTTGTTTTGGTAATAAGCCTTATTATAAAAGAGTTCTTATCTATTGTTATGGTAACAAATGATGGCCTTTAAATTTATGCATATTCTAGTAAGAGAGTGTTTCTAGTTGTATATGATGTTTAATTAGATTTTATTTATTTGATACAAGGATTTCCTAAATTTTATAAAGAGCTTGTTAGCTTTTGGGTATCCTTCAGGAATTGCTTTGGGATTTAAACTATAATTTTATGGATGTTGTCTTTAGGGTGAGGAATAATGTTGACTCATTTTTGTTAGCAGATAGCTAAAGGTACCTATATAATTTCAATGTCTATATAAATAGGTATTTGCAATATGAAAACTGGGATCTTTCTTTAGTTACTTATATGTTAGCTACTCCATTTTGTGTAGATTTTATAGTTGATTATGGTAAGTTTGATATTTTAACTATTAGGATTGGACCATCGAACATGGTTTTCCGCTAGTTATAGTTCTTTACTTGGTGTTGGGTTTATCTATGATTTTCCAAGTGAGTTTATTATTCAACCCCTTTTGTTTTTCCACTGCTTTGTAAATCTTATCCGTTTATTCTTTCCAAATGTTTGACATAATTTTTCTATATTTGGAGTGATGTACTAAACTTGGTGAAATTTCAAGTTAAATATGATTTTTTAATTAAAATTTGAAGGTGTTTATGTTAATGATTTTATCTTATCTCATTATGGTGATGAATGTCAGATGATCATGTCTCCAATGGCTTCACTCATTATGGAAGAGGAGATTTGGAGAAGAAATTCCTAAAGACCAATAGCATACAGCTTGACACAGATTTGACTTTAAATGGTTGCCAATATAATAACTCTTTGGCTAGTGGTAAAAAATTTAAAAAGTTAAATGTATTTTTAATTTTTGAGTTTGACTCAGCTAGAAATGGCAATGGGTCAGGTCGGCTCGGCCAGTCTACATTTTTTTAAATTTTTTGACAAAACGACGTCATTTTACACCTTCCCTTAGGACCAAACAGTCTTAGCCCGTGTCCCGGTTCGTGGCCCAACCAACTTAGGCCAAAGTCGGGTTGGGCCAAGACTGTCGTCCCTAGACTCAACTTGATAAAGCTTTGGACTCCTAACTTAAGGCCTCAAGATCTGGTCAAGCTTCAAGCTGCTTGAAGCATAATCGAGTTCAAGCTCAAGATATGTCAAGGTTTAACTGGGCCTCGAACCACAAAATCTTAGCCTTATCAGGAATAAGGTTAGGCCTAGGCTACCAAATTAAATTTTTAGGTCGAGATTGGGTATTTACACCTTATTGCATTCCCTCTACCACATACTTCTTAGCCATATAATAAACATTGGAACCAATGTCAACTTTTAAATATTTCTTAACAAACTTCCTCAAGTTTGTTAGTTTCGATGCAGTGAGTCTTGCGAGGCTATTAAAGTAATTCTTAGTAAGCCACTTTATACCCCACACTTTTTTTATGAAAGGTAATATTGTGTGTATCCTTTTACTTAAAAACTCTTACATATAAACATATATGTGAGTAGTTAGTCAATAATACAAATAATGCCTAGATTAAAAATAATCAAAAAATTGAAAATCCTTACTTGAAAACTATTTAGATCTCTATAAAGCTAGCTAAAATATACAATTTGCAACACATACTTAGACAATTTGCTCTTGCAAATTGTTTGGTGTTCCTAATAAAAATAATTCCTTCTTTTATCAATATCAAACTTACAAAGTCCTTTCTTGAATTGGTTAGAATTGTCAAATAACATACCAAGCTCAATCTTGTTCTTATGATGGTTGAATCTAGGAATGCTTGATTTATGTTTTAGAACCTCTTCAACATCTAAACGACCTTATTCTTCAAAAGTACAATTATCATCTAACTCAGAGTAGTTTGACATATTTATATCTTATACATTATCCTAATCACTATCATCTTAATTATCTGCCTTGAAATTTTTGATTATTTTTCTTTAGTTTTCCCTTTTTAAAGGAAACATCTAAATCCTTAGACACTTCTAACTCTGCAGCATCCAAACTCAAATTGAACTCCTTTTTAATCTTTACATCAATAAATACATTCTCTTCTTGCACAGTTGGATCAACTTTATTGTCAATTACACTTACAGCTTCTTACTCAACTATATTTTTACTCATGGACTATGCGATAATGGACTAAGTGACATTGATAAGCACATCATTTACAATCCTAGTAATAACCTCAGTATAAACATCATCATCATATCATTTAACAGTAACTTCACTATCAATATGACAAATTAGATCTATGATCAACATAGATCAGAGCCTTATCTTCTGTAATGAGCTTACATGTCTCCATCACACAAGCATCACTTTTTCTCACCTCCATCAATCCATTTTTCAGACTACCACCTAGCACATTATACATAAAAGAACTTGCTTTAGGTACTTTAACATTTTCCACTGACATCCTCCCAAGGTCTCAATAACAAAACCTATCAATTTCAATGCCCAACTTTTAACTTCTCCACTTACATATTCCACATTTTTCCTATAAGCAGACTTCACACTATAAAATAAAACACACAAAAAAACAACAACCATAAAACAGTGAAAATATATGTTATCAAAATCATTGTACAAATAAGATGTAAAACCTATAATTTTTATTCTCATCCAGATGTACTAATTCAGACAACCATATAATGTTCTTGGACAATAAAATTATTATGTCAAGTTCTTTGATATCATATTCATATTTATTTAACACAAATATATAAGGTACCTTTACATATGATAGTTTTTAAGGAACCAGGGCAAGTATGACTATAGAAAGAAATTACAAGAAGCAAGTAACCCATCAAAATAACTATCCCCAAAGGTCAATTTTCTAATGAAAAACATATAGATAGAACAAGTTATCTAGTTTCATACACAAATATGTTCCACTCACGAAGCATCATATCAAGTATATATTGTTACCCATAACTACAATGTGTACATACCTACACCTACAAATGAAAACACATATACATATATGCATAGTTATTCACTTGCATAACAAACTAACCACACTAAGTTGAAACTTTACATAAGGCCATATTAGAGTAGAGATGCTAACATTCAAAATGTTTTGACGCAAATTCTAGACCTCATGACCAAAAAGGGGGCTAATCAACCTAGTTATAACATTGTATCGAATCTAAAGCATACTCTATGGTGCCAAAACTCTTGTCTGAATTCATTATATTTTGAATTAACTATACATATATGAAATAGATAAATTTCAAGCAATATTTGAAGTTTACAAGACTAGTATATTAAGTTATATTGTGCAATTCAACATGCCACTAGAACAATACAGGAACTGGAGTGATGATGAGAGTTTTGTTAGTATCAATAGGTGATTTCGTAACTTGTATGAGTTCACAACACTATACTAGAACAAATAGGGATAATAACATAATAATGAATTTAAACGAATAAACAACACCAATGTGAATCACAAATCTAGAATTCAATATTCAAAACTTAAGAGAGTAGGACTTAGAAATGATATGTTATGCCTTTTACGCTTTCTAGATGTAATGATGTTCTTACTTCTCGAGAACCTTGATAATAATGGTTAAACCTTTTATTGCAACTTTCACAATCTATAAAAAATGAATTTAGCAGTGTAAATTACAACTTTTCAATGCATAAAAGTAACCAAACAAAGTGATGAATATCACTAAAACTTAGTTTTAAAACCACGAAAAATAAATAGGGTTCAAATTTCTAACTAGTTTGAAGGTCAAGCATGCATGCTCTTAACAAAAAATCGCTAAAATATGAAAACACAAGATGAATCTCCTTTTTTATTTTTTATATTTAGAACTTTAATGCGGATCTTATAGAGAGAAATTAAAAACCAAAAAAAAACTTCACCTTCATCAACAGCGACGAGGATTACAAAGAATCAATAGAGAGCATGGTAGAAACATACCTAAAAAAATACATGCATTTATTGGTGATTTTGGAGTAAATATATTGATGAGAAATTATGGTTAAGAAACAAGGAAGGAATCATTAATTGGGGTTGAGAATTTGTGTAGATGTGTTATTTTGGGCAAATGGTTTATGAGTTATGGGTTATAATATGGATTCTTGATAATTTTGGGTCCAATTTATGTGCATATCCACATGTCTATAAAATATCAAGTGGATATTTAGTCAATAGGTTAAAAGTATGCTTTGTTATTCACATCAACACAGCTAATGAAACTAATGTTAACTTAAGTTAAACGAATTTTAAAAGTTTAATTACTAAATTAAAAATTTTAAAAGATTGAATACTGAAATAAAAATTTTAAAAAAGTTTGACACTTTCTTTTATATCTAGAAAAGAGATATTACCCGGACATAAAGTTCTTTAGAATTTTCATTTTAGGTTTTTCTAAAAAATTAATTTATTTTTAATCTCTTAAATACTTACTTCCTGTCAGTATCATTAATTAAAATAATATTATAGTAAACAAATATTTTATTATTGACAATAATTTTAATTAATATTATAAAACCAGCTAATTTACTTTTTGGCAAACGCGCACTCACGCATTTGCGCATATTGACAGTGAATGCGTCTGCATCGGATCATTATACCCAGTAAGTCAGTAACCCAGCCCATTCACGCCAAACGACATCGCATTGTGTGGGACACAACTGCACTTTTTCAGTTTAATGAAATCAACGGTCAGTGAAATGATTCCCATCACCACGATCAGACAACTGAAGAAGATGGAATCTCGTGGCCCACATAACTAAACACATAAATTTTTAAGGAAAACAACAAAGTAATTAGCTCAACCTCAACTACTTAATCCCGAAAACGGCAAAACCCAACAGCAAATCTTTTTGTCTTTCAATTAGATCGAACGCAACTTCCTTTTTCGTGCCTTTAACAATATGTTCTTATAAATAATGTCCAATTGTCCATAGAAAATTAGTAATCGTTCAATGAACAATCCTTAAAATCCTAAAATATTTTGGAAACTAATTTTTCCGACAATTAAAGTATCTGGTCGGAACAAATCGAGATGAAGGAAGATGATTCTCTTCCGATAACAACCACATCGACGAGTGCAAAGAAGGACCACTCAGACTCGATTCTCTTTGGGAAAAGAAGTTACAAGTTTTGGGCTTTGGCTGCAATTTTACTTTTGGCGTTCTGGACGATGTTCACCGGAACCGTCAGTCTGCGGTGGTCCGCTGGCAACCTCAACCGCCTGTCCGACGACATCGACACGCCCATTCACGATGATCTCGACGTCCTCGTAAGTGACGTTTCATCGCATACAATTGCTTTAGTGTTTGTGTGGCTAATTTCGCGGTGGAATGTAGGATATGGAGGAGCGAGAGAAGGTGGTGAAGCACATGTGGGATGTGTACACTAATAGCCGTCGGATCAGATTACCTCGGTTTTGGCAGGAGGCATTTGAGGCTGCGTACGAGGAGCTGACAAGTGATGACCCTGGGATCAGAGAGGCTGCTATATCAGAGATCGCTAAGATGTCTGTGCGTTCCATTGTTCTTGATCCGCCTCCCATCCAATCAACGGTGAGGATTTTACTAACTTGACCTGCATTTGATCTTTTATTTGATATCTATGCTTATCCAGATCCTTGTTCTAGTTGAGCTTAGTGTATGTTTAAGGAATACTGTTGCTTTCTATATATTCGCATTGCAAGAGATTGATGTTGTCTTTGTAGATGGACAATCCGTGGGTTAGTAAAGTTTAGTGGTGCTAGGAGCTTTTGGTGAAGTTCATTGGTGCTAGCTTCTTCATATTTGTGATGTTGGACTTGCCCCACATCAAAAAATGAAAATAAAAATAAAAAACACACATCCAGGATCATGCCATCAAATATAGCTACCTGCAGCTATTTGCAGTTTTGAAGCATTGAAAATGAGTCGGGGTTGTTATTATGGGTCTACATGTTACTCCTGACCTTGTTTTATTTCTCGTTTTGGAAAACTACTATATCTAGACCTTGTTTAATTTCTCGTTTTGGAAAACTACTCTATCTAACTTGAGTGTTTAACATTATGATGATCACAAGATTAGTGTCTTGGCAACTGTGAAAAGGCACTTGAAAGAAAATCTCTTAGTCACCCTTCCCTGGATCATACTATGCGATTAGAAAGTAGGTACTTTGAGCTGCAATCTGCACTTACTGAGACCATACAAATTTTTCCTATCCACTGTGATCAATATTAGGACTATATTTTTCTTGGCAGGCGTGTATATAAACCCTTCCTTCCGGCGTGAATGTGAACCCATCTCACATTTGATCCCTGCTTCTTCATTTTAATTCTTTACCTGCAGAAAGCATGCATTTCTTGCTGATGCATACTACGGTCTTTGTATGGTTCACTAGAAAGACATGGAATTTTCTTTAATCCGTTTCCATTTTGCAGCTTCGATTTCAATTTTTGTGCAATATGCCTCATAAAAATAAGGTGCTAATTATCATGGTACTGTTAGTGAGCCACTGCTGTCTTTCTTTTATCCTTTTTCACAAAACTGCGTTCTTGTTTGTGAATTTGATGTGTTGCTTTTAAAGAGACACCTTAAACTAAGCCTTCCATTTATCGAATGGTGTCCCACTCTGTATATCTTTCCAATGGGTTCAACTAGAGGCAACTGAACCAGTTCTGACCTCTTTACGAGTTCTGATCATCAATCTGCTACTGCAGGCTCCCTTTTCCTACTTGGAGTAATCTATTTTATTTTAATGTCCCATTATAATGGAATCCAACCTATTTTCTTCCTGTTTCAAGGGGTTCAATGTTAAGAAGGGATCAACCTATTGAGATAAAACCTTAGATTTATCTCGCAGATCTCAGAATATGTGACATACTTCTGGCTTGCTGCTACTTGTCTTATATTGAGCTGGAATTCATATGGTTACTAAGTTGACATTTTGTAGCCTTGCATTTTACTTGTGTATACTGTCTTGTCAGAATGTACGAGAATTGAGTAAGAGTATGAAGCTACGAGAGAAAAGTGAGCGGGCTGCAGCCTCTTTGGTGGGTAGTGGGCAATGACATGGAGATTATGGTCAGCATAAGGCTCCATATGATCAATGTTTTGTGCTTGCAATTTGCTTATTTGCTGCTCAAAGTTTATGACCGCGCTATAGTTGAACCACATGCAGTTCGTGAAGTTTCCATAACAGGGAAAAGTTATGCATTTAATTAGCTCCTCGTTTTCCTGAGATTTTGGTGCTACACACTCGAACTTTTGAAAGGCTTGAAGTAGGTGATTCAGCAAGAAATTTTGACGAGATTCTGTTTTCATAGATTCAAGTGGAATGAATTGATTTGAAATTCTATACAAGTCTTCAATTCTATACAAGTCTTCCTGGCTCGATTAGATTTTTGCACAACTATTCCATCATTAATCAACCCATTTATCACCTGAATCAGAGGTGTTGTTGATATCTTACTCTTTCTCTTTTAGTTATACTTTGTATAAACTCTTATGAGTTTCTATCTTAAGCTTAGTATGAGTTCGTAGCTTTGTAGAATCATTAGCAGGACTTCACCTTTTATCAACCAATCCTTATTCAAATAAACATACAACTATTTTTCCTTCTCAATCTTATTCAACGACTTGCCGTTGTTGAGTTGCTCTCTTCTTCATTTCCCTGTCCTACAACAAATGAAGTGTGCTTACTGCTATAGCAGCCGGCCAATAACGGAGTACGGATCCTACGGGCGAGTAGCGGAGAAACGCCAATCGTAGCCTTACCATGCCTTCCGTTTTCAGAGTTCAGGACAACCCTCTCTGCCTCGTCACGTCCTTACTTAAAAGGTATGAGGTATCTGACAACCAAAATGAGACAGAAATTGCTTGTTAGAGTGGAGATACCGATTAAATACGTGATTCCGTCTTTGCTAACATGTTGTGCGCCTACGTGGGCATGTATTTGAAGTCAAGGCATAAAATTTGTACACGATCCCATTGTTGAAAAGAGAAACCAACGCCTGTATAATGTCCATCATTCTCATCTTTTACCTTTTCTCGAAACACAAAAATGAACGGTCCAGATGTGCCGAACCAACCAGTAAAGTTTGGCAAGAGGATGGATAAGATGTCTATTATCTACAGCCACAAGACCACTGCTCTTGTATCTTTTGCCCCCTTTATTGCATATTCACAACACAAAGTTCATTAAAAAGACATGTTGCTGTTGTCATCCGCATCCACCGCATTATCTCTACCATCTCAACACCAAAGAAGTTTCAATGTCAGAAGCAACAGAACAGCGTGTCTGCACAAGCCTCTCAAAATGTTGGCCATGGCAAAAGAGAGCAGCGAAAGTGGCAATGGAATTACAGAAAAAGTTGCAATAGCAGGTGGTTTGATTTCAACCCCCGTAATCGCATGGTCTCTATACACCCTGAAGACCACCGGCTGTGGCCTTCCACCAGGACCCGGCGGCTCTATTGGGGGTCTGGAGGGCGTTAGTTACCTGGTTGTCGTGGCAATCATAGGTTGGTCCTTATACACCAAGGCTAAAACTGGTTCTGGTCTGCCCAGTGGCCCTTTCGGCTTGTTAGGTGCGGTTGAAGGTTTGTCATACTTGTCATTACTCGCCATTTTGGTTGTGTTTGGGTTACAGTTTCTAGATAAAGGTTACATTCCAGGACCAGTCCCAAGTGACAAGTGCTTTGGGTGAATATTCCTGTCTCTCCGTTGGAAAGATAGTGTAATGTGTGCCACTGTGGGTATATCTTGTATGTGTGGTCTTTTTTTTTTTTTAGAATTTGAATAAATTCATTAAGTAGAAGTGTAGTATACAGCCAAGGAGAGGAAACTCTCCCTTGTGAGATCAGACGACAACAATCAAGTGCCAATGTTACGAATACCGTACCGGACTCGGTATCGGATTGAACTCTGAAACGAAACTGTACTGGTACCGGCCGGTACTGGGTACCATTTCGTGAAATTTTTTAAATTTATGAAATGGTCCCTAAAATTTTTAAAAATTGCAAAATAGTCCATATTGATATATTATACAGTTGTACTGTACATTTTACTAGTTTACTGTTTACATCAATC
>JAOSBP010000204.1:21091818-21121944 GCA_027563825.1 Erythroxylum mucronatum
TGCAATAGGGAATACGTGAAAGATGAGATTAAGGATCGCAAGATATGAATTGAACCTTTTGACTGATGATTGGTTCAGCTATGTAACGAAAATAGAAGACCAATAAAAACCCAACGCATTGGAATCACAGAAGATAAAAATCACGAAAATAGCCACTTACAGAAGACAAAAATCACAAGGAATAGAAGAGAATCACAAGCTTGAAGAAGAGCCCAGTCAGTTTCGGGAGGGAAGCTCGTCAGAAATCGAAGAAGGAGAAGTTTCAGGAGGGTTAACGTGAAGGATAAATTTGTCTTACAGAAGATAAAAATCACGAGGAATAGGAGAATCACAAGCTTGAAGAAGATAAGGAATGGATTTCAGAAGGGAGGCTCGTTAGACATCGAAGAAGGAGAAGTTTTGGGAGGGTTAACGTGAAGGATAAATTTGTCTTGAAGAAGAATAGATTTTTGTCGAAAAGATAAAGATAGGTTGGGGGAAGTTTTATCTATTCTTCAAATTTTAGAATAGCTATTCTTGAAGATAACCTATTCTGTGTTTGGTTTTTAACCAAACGCAGGTTTAATAATAACCTAAGAATAGAAAAGGAATAGAATTGCTATTCCCTCCAACCAAACATACTGTAAGAGTAAGATTAAGAATATGACAAGCACATGTCATATATAATTACTTTTGATCGCATTGGTACTTTTCCTACGTATTAGAACCTTTGTTATAACCTTGAATCCTCACATCATGCACATCAAATTCAAAAGACTTAAATGCATTCGATAATTGATTAAAAACTCTCATTCTAGATGTATCATCTACCTTCAAGAACTCTAAAATGTACTCTTCTATTTTTATTTTGTTACTTGACATATTCATACACCTATTAATAGAATTATTTGTTCTTGATAGCTCACATTTTGAACTTGTTTTAAATTTTGTGACCAAGATAATGATGATAAATTTCATGATTTTGAGTGTGTCTAACATGATCTTATCTTATCACATCAAATTTAACAATCATCTCAGTCAATCCCAAAAAATTATCATTACTATCTAGGTAAAATTTCTCATTGAATCCTTGAAAAGCCAAATTATATTTAGAAAGACATTTCATAATAAAAACTATTCTTACCAAACTTTGTATCCAACACTCTTTCTCTTTTACAATTTTTTGTTACAAATCTTTATCAATTATTTGATTTTTGCTTAATCTTACTCTTAGTTCATTCCAAGTCTTCGTAACAATCATATGTTTAACAATATTCTCATATTCTTTGGGTCTCTTATTAAAATGATTCCAATATCTAAATTTATCATTTACTGATACACTTTGTTTACTATTAGATTTTAATAACTTACAACAAAAATAATATACTTTATCTAGATGTTTAGAGTAAACCAACCATTTTTTATCGCTAATCTCTTTATTACTCAATTTTTTAGAATAATAAGAATATGAAAAATAATGGGAAATATTGTCTAAAGGAAACATAAAATTCAATTCTCTTCTTTTTTCAACTAAAATGTCCTTACTTTATTGTCAAAATTATCTCAATTTCTATGATCATAAATATCCAACAGAGGGATTGGTTGCTCATATGTCCTTATATTTTCTAAATTTGATGTATTTGGTACATGAACATGCTCATTCAAATTATGAATATCCTTATGAATATGAATATCATCACTTAAAATTTTCATTAGGTTATTCAAAATTACTATCAACTAATTCTTTAGAATTCTCCTAAGAGGAGCCTACTTTTTTAACAAATTTATCGATAGCTTCTTTTTGAGATTTTATTAATTGTTTTCACTTCCAGACAAATGTTTTTTTTTCAACATCATATAAAACAATTATAACATAATTGTACTAGAAAAAGAAGAAAAAAGCACTTGTATGGAACTAGAAAAAGTAGTCAAGCGCAGTAAAATAGCAATAGTTCAACCATATGTCATATAGATACATCAATGAGATTATATATCTGTGACGGAGGAAAACAAAATTTAATATCATATATTAAAAATAGAAAACCAAAAGTAAACTTTGGTGATAAAAGTTATTATACTAAGAATCTACTTTAGATTTTCAAATAATTCAAAAACATCAAAAAAGTGATCCACTTTTTGCCAAAGAAAAAAAAAACAGCAATATATACATTGTATAAACAGGGAAACCAGATTCCATTAATAATATGCAAAACTAATTTTACATATACAAAGTCAACTTAACCCATAAATAAAAAAAAGGATAATTATGACTTAATAAATGAGAAACAGATAGATTGCGATTGAAGCAAAAAATAAGAGATGAAATATTATCGATTTCTTTCTTCCAAGATTTCAATAAATTGTGTGTTTCTTGTAGTCTATTTTGCCCCGTGGATAAATTAATATTACTTGCTATTTTTTAGTGTTAAATTAAATTGACAAAAAAATTATTTATTTGATTTCAATAAGTTATTTTCGTCAAGAAATTAATAATTACTAATACTTATAAAAAACTGAAATTGCAATATACAATAATAATTGGAATTTAAATAAAATTATAATAAGTTTAAATAATAATATTCAAAAGATTTTAAATTAATACCGAAATTTTTTAAAAAAATATTTAAACAAGTACTTGAATTCTAAATCATATAAATTATTAATTGCACAAAATGCCACTCCAGATTCTTTATGCTACACGCTTGCATAAATAGAAGCCAAACAATGTTCTTAAGTATGCAGATACGGAAATCCACGACTGTCCTTTTACCCTACAAAAGACAATGCACAGAAGAAGAGACGCATAAACAAGACTTTTTTCTTTTTTTTTATTCGAGGAAACTCTGTAGACGGGTCAAGCGGACACACCTTTTCGAGGTTCCAACTAACACACCACTTTACAGGCGGGCTAAGCGGGCACACCCCATCATTGAGGGTCCAACTAATTCTCAACCTACAGGTAAAACCTCAGCTGCCTCAAGCTCTTACAAAATGGGCTAGCTTGAAATCGAACCTGGAACCTAACCAAAACCAAATCCCGCTCTCAACCATCGAGCCACATCCTTTGAGGGCCGCATAAACAAGACATTTACAGCTTTTATCGAATAGTTGATATATATATATAGATACGAGTTCAAAACAAACAAAGAGATTAAGAGAATCGAAAATATCACAAGTATTACCACACCCAAAATATATATAAAAGAGAAATGTAGAAAGAACCTATTTTTTTCTTCTCCTTCTACTTCTAAATCCAATAACTCTTTATCCTTATCTCTTATAATACTTGACAGAGAAGCAATATTGGAACCTAAATTTGATCAGAGGGTTGTAGTCCTTTTTAGTTGCTGATGCTGCCTTTTACACAACTCCAGAACATGCTAACAATTATACTTAAACTTAAGTTTGCTTTTCTAATGTTCAATCCAACTTCAAATCAAATTCAGACTTGTAATTAAAATTTAGCTCAAGCTTAAGTCTTATAGACCCAAGCATATCCCAATTCATTGTCTTCACTAAATAAAATTTTTTAAAAATTTAATTACTTCTCAAACATACATAGTATAATATGGAAATCATGCAATTACTATTAAAAATAAGAAAAAGTAAACATTTATGCTTCATTACGTTTCTTCCAACTATTTTATTTGAAATCGATAACTTTAATCACTTATAATAAATACCGAAGATAGAATATTGAAACAAGATTGTTGTTACATCCTTGAGTCTAAATAACATAATTGTGTAACCACTAGTTAGTCTTGGTCAATATTTCATATTTAAGTTGACACGAATGTGATATGTTGACGAGAGAATAAAGGAGAGACTTATGTCTAGGCAAGGTAAATAAGCAATGTTAACAAAATCTCAAGTGAGTATTGGCATATATTGGTACATATTAATAAAAATCTTCGAAGATGAGCTAGACTTATATAGGAGAAGAAAGATGATGGTGCAAATAGTTCGTACTAAGTTCGAAGGTGCACGAAGGTTTTAACTTCAAAAAGGAGGAGAAAATATGTAAATATGTAAGGTTTATTATACAGTGACTTGAATTGTTGTTAACTTAGGTCATGAAACAATCTGATTATACCATAGACATACTTGGATGGATCATACATAAAAATGGCTTGAAATGGTTTCTAAGTTTTTATAAATTTATATAAAAACGTCATTTGTAATTCATTTTACAAATTCAAGTACATTTAATCATATATAAGAGAAAAATGAGAACTTCTTGAGACTTGTTGAGAACTTCGAGTAAGAAGCTCCTAAGTAAGTTTTGTAAAGTTTTCCAAGTTAGTGATCGGATTGTCGAAGCCCTTAAAATTAATTATGATTAAATAAACTCTTATAATAGTTGTGGAACCAAGTCGAATTTCAAGAGAACTGAACATTAGTTTCTTAATTTCAGTTGATAAAATAAATTGGCATTTATGATTAATTGACTAATAAATTAAATTTAACAAGGAATCAAAATAAATCAACTAAGCATTAAAGTGAAAAATTTAATGATATTTTACTCCAATTTAAGGAAAAGATCATTGTAGCTTTGATCATTGGTCTAAAAAGAATAATTTTCACAATTTAAGTAGTTAGTCTGAAACCTATTAGAATACTCATAATAAATCTCAAAATTTCCTAAATTAATTGGTTCAAACCTAACATTTAAAACCAAAACTGACCATAAATTGATTGAGTATGATAACATTCCATGTCAATTAAATGATAACAGTAAGCTTAACGAAAAAGACTAAACCCTAAATTAAATAATTGAGATAGCTATAACTATTCAATTTAGTTTTCTTGTTCTTATAAGTTAAATATGTAAATTTATAAATAAATTATTTGCTACTTGTACCAATACTTCATGACAATTACGAATCACTAAATTCATGGATAACTTTAGGATAACTAGCATCAAACTAATTTGTCAAGTTAATCAATATTGATCACCCATGAAATATAAGAACGCAAAACAAGAAATACTTAAATTAAAATAAAATCTAGGTTTAGAATAAAACCTCACAATGTTACAACTAGAATTTTGAACCTATTTAAATTAGAATATTTGGATTAGCCATACATGACTTTATCTCCAACACCAGAAATAGAACAAAAGATGAAAGATGAAGAGAAAACACAAAGAAAATGGAAGAGAAGGTGTATATCATGTTTTCCTCCCCTCTTCCTACTCAAAACCTATGTTTCCTCTATATTGCATAGATTCACTTCTAAATAAACCCAAATCTCTTTATAATAGGGACGAGAATAAGTTTCCTAATTGAGTTAAAACTCTTAGGGTGAATTTGGAATTAAGCGGGATCTTGCCTTAATTAATGCAGCAATCTGTCAGCTTTTTCCAAAATTTGTGAGTTTAACAAATAATGCTCTAATTTGATGCAATCTCCACTTGTCACTCCTAAAACAAAATAAATATTAATTTTACCATTTAAGCACCACAATCAATCCAAAACAAAAGAGATAAGTTCAATTAACATAATTAAATCGTATGTTATCAAATTCCCCCACATCTAACTCATACTTGTCTTAAAGCATATAAAAATTCAGTATATCAACCATTCTCATAATAACATGTCATCTTCTTTCATGTTATCCAAAAATATCCCAAAAGATAATATACATTAAAGGTTAAAGATAAAATAACAATCGAGAACAAGCACTCATTGGGCACATTTTTAGACTGCAAACATGACTTTTCATTAATTCCATTAAAATCAATGAAATAAGACTTGACACTCTCTTATGGATTTCACTCTACAGACTCGAAGTGTTTAGGGTTCATTAAGCTCTCAAATCAATGCATAGTGGGTTATTTTATAAGCTTGCTTATGAATCATATCTCCACCACTAACAAAAATGAACTTAATGAATAAATCAAAGGCACTTAATAAAGTTGTAATGTGGCTTAGGTAAAGGTATGGTAAAAAGAAGTTTTTAGGTTAAACAAATTGAAGGAAATCATGCAAACTTATCCACGCAAGTCTTAACTAAAATCAGTTCAAATTCACTTGTTTCAAATAACATCCTTTTAATCACCTCATCTTTTTTTTCCTTTAAGCAAGAAACATCAAATAGGAGATTTCTTTTTTTAAAAACTTTTTACTATACTTCCCCCTCATTATATAGAAACTAGAAAAGTCAAAGTAATGTAACTTGAATCAATGAATTTACTTTTGATGGAAATAGTCAAATATTATGTAATTAAGCTTTATACAATTCCTGCAATTTAGGGGTTCAAAATTAAAGACATCAATAAAAGAGGGGTAAAAATGGCTTGTAACAAGGTCGGTATTTAATAAAAGAAAAGGTTAAGACTTAAATTGGTTCTATAGATGTAAAAATTAAGGTAGACTTTTCAAGGTTAAAATTGTCATCCTAAATGCCCCTATTATCTCTATGCATAAATTCACCAATAATGTGGTCCCAACATATATTTAAAAGCAAGTTCTAGCATAAACAAGTCATGTTCGATAACACTCTAAAAAGAAAAGAATGTGAGCACAAAAATGAAAAACTGCTTATAGACTCAAAAGCTCACATAGGTGTCAAAATACGTTAAGTCTTGCACATTTTCATTCAATAAAACTAATTACATACTTTAACTAATTTAATGAAAAAAGTTATTCATGCTTATCTCTCTCATATATAATAACTTAAACCAAAAATGTGTCCTAACTTAGGGATTATTTCTAAACAACAATAAAAAAATTTTAAGGTTGCCACAACTAATAATCAATATAAGAATTATAGTATTTACAAGTTCAAACACAAATCATATTTGTCACTAAAGGAAGATGAAGATTTATTCAATCATAACTCTCCCACACACCTAAATCATACATTATCCCTAATGTATGCTTAAGATACTTACAATCCACAAAATTAGTCAACATAAAATAAATCACATAGTAGAATACTCCTTAAGTTATAAGCATTTAGAATGAAATGCACTATGGTGTAGATGGATATGAAGATGTGTCAATTGAATTTACCATAGATTTAACTCTTTTCAATGTCTTATTGATGCCTTTTATGTGTCTCATAACTTCGACAACTATAAATAATAAAAAATAACCCTAGATGTAATCTAAGTAACTAATTAACAACTAAGATGAATCAAGATAATAAATAAATTAAAAGTAGAAAAACCAACACCCAAAAAAGCATGAAAAACTGATAATGAATTAAACAACTTTACAATGATTTGTGAGCTAATGTGTGGCTAGGACAGGTGGTGCATGGAACACTTGCTAGATGGAGGAATGTTGCCCAGCGAACTTGTTGTGGAGTTAAATGACTAGTCTAGTTGATGTTGGGAGTTGGAGATGCTTGTAGATGATGCATTATGGCCCAATAGTGGAGTTACAACTGTAAACTTCTTGGTCCATATTGTGGCCAATGTAGAATTTGGTGCATATGACAACAGCTTGGTACTATGGAGTAGTCTTGGATAATGTTGGGACTATATGCTACTAGGATTGTCTATAGCTTGAATGTGGTGCGTTGCTTACGACTGCTTGTACGTAGGAGATAAGTGTGATGATAGACTAGAGGTAAGGAGACAAAACCTGAAAAAAAAAGTTAGGTTTTTTTGTTTTTTAATAATATTATTAAAAATCTAAACTTTTATTTTTTATTTATTTAAATAATCTTTTTATTTTTACTATTTATTTAAAAATAATAAATTCTTTAAAATAAAATAGATTACTAACATCTAAAACGTGTGATTTCGCTTTATGAATGTTAAGTATTATGAAATTTAAAGGGTTCTATTCTAGAAAGTTAAATCACATAAGGAGTAATCTCGCCTTATAAGTTTTAGTATTCTAAAATTTAAGATAACTACTACCTTAACCTGAATTACCTAACACGTGATCACACCTTATGAATTATAACAAATGGAATTTCAGGTCTTTCAACCCGAAGCTAAATCACATAAGACGTTATCTCACCTTATAAATTTTAGTTTTCTGGAATTTAAGACCCAATTCCTATTAACCCAATAAACTGATTACTCAAAGACAAGCAAATGAAAACTATATATAACTAAAATAGATCTAATAAAAATTATCATGTTTTGGTTTACCTTCCAAAAAGCACAATTGTTTAATATCATTATGCTCAATGAGACTTTTTCTTCTCAATCTTCTACGTAGTGGGAAAGTGCCTTATTAATATCAATTACGCTTCAAACTTTAATATCCTTATAAAATGGTTTCAATCTATGTCCATTCACCTTGATGATTTTTTCTATATCTAAACTCTTTATTTTCACTGTACTGTGAGGAAATATATTAGTGGCATAACTAAAACGTAACTTAATTGACAAAAACTTTAATTGAGAATTATATAATAACACTTTCTATCCCATCTCAAATTGTTTCCTTAAGATCATATTACCATAGAATAATTTGGTTTTCTCTTTGTAAATTCTCAAATTCTCGTAAGCATCCATCTTTAGTTCCTTTACAACTTGTAATTGCAATTTCCTTACCCCCCAACTTTTGCCAAATTTATGTTGCAATGTTGTACCAAAGGTTTATGTTCAATCTCCACCAGTAAATGACAAGCTTTACCAAAAGCCAACTAGAAATGAGGCATTCATATCGGTGTTTTGTAGGCTATACAGTGCACTCAAAAAGTATCTTTACACATAAACAAGTCGTCACCGTCTTTTGGCATCTTTCTTCTGGTTCTTTATCTAACCTTTTTGAGATTATTGTAAGCAGTGACTCTCCTCTATCTAAATACATTTCAGATGATCAGGTAGGGCCTTCAATTCTATTTTTATAAACTGCAAAACATAAGGCAAAATTTTCTTATGAATTATTATTAGTTTAGCATTTAAATTTTTCGAATCTGTTAGCATCGCATAATGATTCTACAACTTTACAAGTTCCATCAACTTACTCATTCACTTCTAGTTTAGCATTAAACTCCAACTCTTCATCAACAGTTTCTTCTTTAAAAATATCTTACACAATTGAATCCATAATATTCATATGTTAAATGGAGTGAAAATTATTAGGGTGCTTAATAGCTTCAAAAATATTAAACTTTACTATCTTTCAATCAAACTCAATGGAAATAGTACCCTCATCCATATCAATTTTCGCCTTAGTTATCTTCAGGAATGACCTTCCTAATAAAATTGAAGCTAAATGTTCAACTTTAGCTCTATTTATTTTCAAGATATAAAAGTCCACTGAAAATACCAAACTGTTAACTTGAAATAAAACATCCTCTATAACAGTAATAAGACACACATAAGAGCGATCAACTAAATAAATAATCACATTAGTTTTTTGCAAAGAATTTTGATTTAAAGTTTGATAAATTGCGTATCGTATGACATTAATAGATGCACCCAAGTATAGCATGACAGACTCAATTTTTTTTATCACTAATAACACAAGGAAGTGTAAATATACCTGGATCTTTGCATTTTTCAGTAATTTTCTATTTATAACAACTGGAATATTCTTACCCAAAATTATTCTCTCCTTATCCTTCAATTTCCTTTTATTTGTGCATAGTTATTTCATAAACTTTGCATATTTTGGAATTTGCTTGATGACTTCTATAAGTGTATATTAATTTACACCTTTCTAAAAGTTTTTGAGATCTCTCTCTTTCACATTCCTTTTATTTTGATTTAGTTAACCTTTAAGGGAAAGGAGGTACACGTGCAGTAGTTGATATCGGTAATTACCTTTTACCTTTGTTGAAGCTTGAGCTTGAGATTCATCTTTCTTCTTTCCTTCTTTATGCTTTTCAACTTCCATTGCCAAGGAAGATCTATATTGAATTTCCTTTCCACTTCTTAGTGTCATTACACTCAAATTCTCTTTAGGATTTACCATCATTTGTGAAGGTAATTTTTTCGATAATTACATTTCCAATTTACTAATAGAGGTGACTAATTAAGTGATTAGATTTCCTAAGTTCTGAAAACTTTTTCTTGATTCTTGTTGAAATTGTTGAGTATTAGTAGTAAGTGCCTTACCAATTTCATCCAAAGACATACCTATTTGAGAGTTAAGATTGAGCATATCTATTAAAATTATGAGGTTGGTATATTTGTTGCCCTCCTTGATTTTTATAACTAAAGTTAGGGTGATCTCTACAACATAGATTATAATGATTGAAATAAGGGTTATATTTTCGCTGAGGTTGACTAGAAATCTCCCAATTGGGTTAGCTTCTTGAAGGGAGTCTAGTTAGAATATAGGGCACATAGCGCATATCTGTAGAATGACCAAGGAACTTGCTTATTCTATACACTCATATCAATTCTAATTGACCTATAACCATTTGATGAATTAGTCCATTTAAATCAAAAATTTTATCCTTAAGTTTGGTATTACTTACCTCATTCACCTGCTTAACAACTTCATCCATCTTTGTCCTTAATTGTTGAGAATTTTTGGCCATATTTAAAATTAATTGCTTGACTACTTCTATTGTTTTGTTTACTAAAGCTCCTCCATTAGCTGCATCTACATACTTCTATCCATTGACGATAACCCTTCTTCAAAATGTTATATCAAATGTTGATCAGGAATTTGATGGTTTGAGAAACTGGCACATAACTCCTTAAACTCTTCCAATATTCATACAGTGTTTCTCTGGTAAATTGTTTTAACGCACATATTTCCTTTCTGATATTGGCTACTAGTGACGTGAGCAAGAAATTCTCTAGGAACAACAATTTCTTTTCATTCCATATTGTCACTGAGCTAGAGAAGATAATAAAGTCAATCCTTCACTTTATCTTTTAGTGAGAATGGAAAGGTTCTGAGATTAATTTTCTCTTCTATTACTCCATGTGGCTTCATCTAGAGCAGACATTATGAAAATTTTCAAAGTGTTTATGTGAATCTTGACCTGCAAGATCATAACAGATTTAGAGAGTAAGTGAATCAAATAAGATTTCAATTCAAAATCTACCTCAACATATGGAAATCTAATACATAAGAGCTGTCACTTCAAATTTGATGTCGCTAGCTCCCTCAATATTCTAGTGTTAAGATTTGTCATCTTTTCTTCAACTCCTTAAGAATTAAAATCTTCACAAATTGTTAGATATATCTCATCTTTCACTGCTAAAGGTGAATGACCTTTTTCTTGCTTAGCCTCTTTCCTTAAATGACGTTATGTTCTCAATTTCTAGATTATATTACGATTCACCTATTTGAGAATAACGAATTATACAAGACAAGAGATTAGCAGGAAAATGTAAAATAATGCAAAGAAATTAAGAAACTAAATTAGTTCCCTTGTAATGGCGTCAAAATTTTGATCAAGTTGCCAAAGCTCTAAAAGTTAGTTCCAATTTACTAACTTATTGTAGTAGTTATAAAACTAGATTGAATCCTAGGAGAACTAAACACTAGTTTCTTAATTTCAATTGATAAAACAAAATTGGAGTTTATGATTAATTATCTAATGAACTAAATTTAAAAAAGAAACATAATAAGTCAATTAAGCGTTAAAGTGAGAAAGTCAATGGGTCTTAACACTGATTCAAAAGGAGGATCTCATCTAATTGTAACTATTATCATTGGTATAAAAAGAATAATTTTCACAATTTAAGTAGTTAGTTTGAAACTTATTAGAATAGCCATAATAAATCTCAAAATTTCCTAAATTAATTGGTTGAAATATAACATTCAAAACCAAAACTGATCATAAATTGGTTGGGTATGATAACATTTCATATCAATTAAATGATAACAGTAAGCTTAACGGAAAAGACTAAACCCTAAATTAAATCATCGAGATAGCTACAACTATTCAATTTAGTTTTTCATAAGTTAAATATGCAAATTCATAAACAACATATTTGCTAGTTGTACTAATCCTTCATGATAGTTGCATATCACTGTACTCATGGATAGCTATAGAATGATCAATATCAAATTAATTTGTCAAATTAATCAAAATTGATTACTCTTGAAATAAAAGAACATGAAACCAAAAAAAAACTTAAATTTAAAATAAAATATAGTTTTAAAGCAAAACCTCAAAAAGTTATAACTAGAGTTTTGAATCTCCTAGAATCATAATATTTAGATTTAGCCATATATGGATTTAGTTCCAATACCAAAAATACAAGAAAAATGAAGAGAAAATATGAAGAAAATGAAAGAGAATGATGTAGAATGTGTATGTCACATTTTCCTCCCCTTTTCTTACTCAGAACCTATCTTCCCTTTATCTTGCAGAGAGTCCTTCTAAATAAATCCAAGTCCTTGCATAATAGGGATATGAATATGTTTCCTAATTAAATTAAAACTTTTGGGGTGACTATAGTATTATAAATGATCTCGTCTTATCCACTGCAACATTCTATCAACTTTTTTTTCGTGATTTTGACAAATAATGTTCTAATTTGATGCAATATCTAATTGTCAGTTCCTAAAATAAAAAATATTAATTTTACTATTCATGTACCAAAATCAATCTAAAATAAAAGAAATAATTATAATTAATGTAACCAATCATATCTTATCGGTCAGAAGTATCCCGAGTCTTTTGTATCGCTTCTTTATGAATATATGTATAAAAATCGACTTTTGTGCCATCTTATCTTATTAATCTTAGATCGAATTATATTAAACACTTGTATTTAAAATAATTCAATCAAATAAAATGAACAAAAAGAAAACCACAAAGGTAAACTTTTGAAATAATAGAGATCAAATTATATCTTAAAAGAGACTCGATTTATGTACACCGTACCTTCCACCGGAAGTCTTTAACAAGTATAAAATTAACTATACCTTAGGTATAGAAGACAGGGCCATTAAAAAAGGAGCTACAAAACAAGAAGCAAACATTCTTCAAAAGACATAGCAAGTTTTGACCACTATACCTCGTCTTCTAAATTTCAAACAGCACCCCAAGTTAGTGCCTTACTCCACCTACATTACTTTAATCCAGCATCATGCCGTGTTATTCCCTCCCAACCGGTAACGGAGAGCTTCAGCTTTATTGCGTTTGATTACATTACCCATGTCCAGCTAGTGTCCGTTGGTCCCGCCTCCCGAGATTCATACTTCCTCTTCTCAAATTTATGTTAAATTATTCCAATAAATTATTAAATATGTTCTTATTTTTATTTTATAATAGTATTATTAATTATACATACAAAAAACACGCTTTTTAATGAATATTTTATAAATTTAAATTTAAATATTTTTAATAAATCAGCCTATAAATTAAATTAGGCTTATATAAATTTGAGACATAATTTTTTAAAATATATCGTTTTATTTAAAAGAATTACACCATCCACTATATTCTCATTCCTGCTTGCGGGCAACAGTCTCAGCCTCCGTAACAAAAGTTTATTATTTACTCCCTCCTATTTAAAATAAGTGTCGTTTTAGAGGAATGCACATTTATTAAAAAAGTTAATGAAATGTCTCATATACCCTTATTAATTACATGTTAAAGTGCCTTGAAAATATAATATGTGTAATTAAGATATGAGAGAAATTAAAGGGTAATTTTGGAAGTAAAATCATAAATATGCATAAAAAGTTACAAACGACACTTATTTTGAATAATTAAAATCTCTCTAAAACGATATTTATTTTGAATAGGAGGGAGTATATAATAACACTATACAACTAATTATTATTATTAATTATTAGTTGTAAAATTTTAACAAAATAGGAAGAGTAAAGCAAGCCTTCCACAAAAAGGCTTAATACTTTCCAAAATCCAAGTACGATTATTATTTATTACCCTTTTATTATCACAGGTCCCATCAATTTTGGGCCCAATCAAAACTCAAAGAAACAAAAATCAACGCTCTTTCCAATGACACGTAGCACAAAGGGGTAGGATATCTTAGTAATTACGTTAACTTCTGAGGGGCTAATATTTTCAGGTCCCATTTTCCCGCCCACAAACGCCTAGACAACCCAACATAAAATCCTCTGCTTCGGATTTTATTTACTTGCTTCTACCTAATTTCTTCCACTTCTTCACTGTCTCTCCGCTCTTTTCTCTTCGATCCTTTCAGAGCAAGTCTCTCGCTGTATACTCCTCTTCTTCTCTCTTTTGAACACATTATCTCGTCATTTTAGACTTCTTACTCAGAGACTTTTGTTTTGTTTTTACTTTTTTGGAGATTTTTAGGGTTTGAGATGGTGTCTGACGGCGAAATGAAGGTCGACGAGTCGGCAGGGTCTCCGACGTCGGTTCTTGAAGATGAGGTAGTGTTATTATGTTTGTGATCTTATGTTTCGGTTTCCTTACTCTGTTTTTCGGGAAAATGCAAGATATTCTCGCGGTCTGTTTTGTTTTTTGTTTTTTTGTCGAGAATGAGGAAACTGAGCAAGAAGAATAGTCTCGTTGCCTCGCTATTTTTGTGCAGTTCTGAACCAATCTGAGACCATTATTTTTTTTCGATCTATTGTCTGTATCACGTTGTTGCGTGTTGCTATTTCGTTTTCCCGCCATGTAATGTAATGTGGTTTCAATGTTTCTTGGATTTGTTGGTTTTGGGTCTGAAGGCCAAGTGCAAGGAGAAAATGGAAGTCAAGCTGGAGGAAGATATAGTTTTGGCCAAAAGTGGGGATTCCAATCTTATAGCAAGAGATATGGCAGAGGAAGAAGAGAAGCTGTTCGCAGCTCGATTGAAAGAAGAAGGTGTGAGAGAGAAAGAGACAGTGGAGGCCCCCCATTTGAACGATACTCAGTACACCAAGTTGGATGAACTTTTGACTCAAACTCAACTCTACTCGGAGTTCTTGTTGGAGAAGATGGATGAAATTACACTTGTATTTACTTGAAATCTCTCAAAACTTATTGTTTTCTTGGTAATTTTTTTTTCCTCCGTTGCCTAAACTTCTATTATAAAATTGTATTGGTAGAATGGGTTGGAGCAGGAGAGCCAAACTGTAGAGAAAAAGAAAGGGCGTGGTTCGAAAAGAAAAGCTGCTTCCCAATATAATTCTGTAAGCTTCTTTATGTAGGACATTGTATTTTTGCACCACAGTGTACTAGTATGTCGAGGGAACCTGCTTGGCTAATGGGCTGCATCAGTGTGTCCTTGCATATTTTTCACATAGGAACACATGAAATTAGCTATCTATCTTTTAGTTTCTAGTCCAGTATATTAGCTGCCGAAACTACAATGTAAACATTGAGAAATCAGCTGCACAAGAATACATGTTTCCAAACGAGAAGAATTTTTTTACTTCAAAGTAGCTGTTATATTCTGTTGTCAAATTTATGTGCATTTTGGATTGCTCTAGTTGTGAATTTTTATGTCTTTTACTTTCCACCAGAGGAAAGCCAAGCAGGCTGTGGCTGCTATGATTACAAGATCTAAGGAAGGTGAAAAGAAAGAAGACATGAATTTAACCGAGGAAGAAAGACTTGATAAAGAGCAGAGAGAGTTAGTTCCTTTGTTGACTGGTGGCAAGTTGAAGTCTTACCAACTCAAAGGGGTGAAGTGGTTGATATCTTTGTGGCAAAACGGCCTCAATGGGATTCTAGCTGATCAAATGGGCCTTGGGAAGACCATTCAAACTATTGGTTTCCTTGCACATCTGAAAGGAAACGGTTTAGATGGCCCTTATTTAGTGATTGCTCCTTTGTCTACCCTCTCAAATTGGTTAAATGAGATTTCACGGTAAATTCTTGGCTAAATAAATTACGATCTGATTTGAAACTCCAGTTCTTTAGTGCATATGATTTTTCTACATATATTTGAACAGGTTTGCACCTTCAATGAATGCTATCATTTACCATGGTGACAAGAAGCAAAGAGATGAGATAAAGAGAAAGCACATGCCTAGATCCATTGGACCCAAATTCCCAATAATTGTCACTTCTTATGAAATTGCAATGTTTGATGCTAGAAAGTGTTTTAGGCACTACACTTGGAAGTATGTGGTGGTAGATGAGGTGAGTGGTCTTAGGAATTGCCCAATTGGGACAAAGCAATGTTTAGCATTATATGGATTTCTCAAATGTGGTAAATAAGTTATTGTGTATGGTCAACAAGGCTTACTTTTTTGTTGGCAATGCAGTATGCTTTATTCAAGACTACAAATTTGTCTTCAGAAGTCTCTTTGTGTTCTGGAATGGTCTTGCCTATTCTACTTCATCCTATAAGTTATCATAGCGATGGCTCACAATTTTTTTGAAGCTTATGGCAAAAAAAAAATCTTAAATTAGATGGTCAGAATGTTAAGTTGGATTTCTTAGTGCTAGAGAGTTATGTTCTTTAATTGTGCTTTATCTTAACCCCTTATGCTTTAATTTTCAAAGGTGTGGTTTATCTCACTATGATTTATTTTTGGAAGGGACACCGCTTGAAGAACTCAAAATGCAAACTGCTCAGAGAACTGAAATGGATACCTATGGAGAATAAGCTTCTGCTCACTGGGACACCTCTGCAGAACAACTTAGCAGAGCTTTGGTCATTGCTAAATTTCATTTTGCCAGATATATTTCAATCCCATGAAGAATTTGAATCCTGGTAAAGCAAAGTCATTGGTCTTCTATCGCATTTTTTGTGTACGTACCTTTGCTGAGGGGTAGAGCTGGCTAGGGAAATAGAACATACTAAAGTAATGATGGTTTTTCACCAAAGTATGCAGTAATTAATGGAAGTGTTGTCACAGGTTTGATCTGTCAGGAAAGTGCAATAATGAAGCAGTGAGGGAAGAGCTTGAAGAGAAGAGACGGGCTCAAGTATGTGCCTTTCTTGAAGATGCAATGTTATATTTTACAAGGCATTCTGCCTAAAATGCCTCACTTCATACTGGATTGATGATCTTTTAGGTGGTAGCTAAACTCCATGCCATACTGCGTCCGTTTCTCTTACGAAGAATAAAAGCTGATGTAGAGCAGATGCTTCCACCCAAAAAAGAGATTATTCTCTATGCTACGTTGACTGAGCATCAGAAGAATTTTCAAGATCATTTAATCAACAAGACATTGGAAAACCACTTACGAGAGAAAGGAGATTCAGGTACCATATAACTTTGAAGTGTAAGAAAAGCTTCACTGAACAAGGTGTCTCTTCAGAAAACAATGGGAATAAGCTAACATTACTTCAAATACTTTTGATGTTTTGAGATGACTCTAGATTGATGAGCGGGAGGAATATTGTTTGGAGTTGGCCTTGCTGGCAATACGTAATGAGTTTGGAGTTAGAACTGTAGGGCATTCTGTGTAAATTGACTTGCCTGAGGAAAATTTTCATGGAAGAATGTGATGATCCTCATACATGTATAGCTTCAACATATTATTATTGAAAAATGAGAGGACAGTAGTAGTTCAAAGAAGTTGAGATAAATGTCAACTTTCACAGTTAGTTCTTTAATGTTTTTCCAAATGGAGCAAACTGGGTAAAGTTATTGTATAGCTATAAAATATATGCACTTAGTTCAGAATATGATAGTTCTTGGTAGATTCTTAATTGTCACAAGGTTTTTTTGTTTACTAACTGCTATATTGTAGCATATTCTCCTGATTTATGTATTAAGTTGTGATTTTTGTGGTTCTAGCACGTGGAATGAAGGGAACGCTAAACAATTTGATGATTCAACTACGCAAAAACTGCAACCACCCAGATCTCTTGGAATCAGCCTTCAGTGATTCGTGTATCTGATTTATCCTAATTTTTCATTTTGTGGCAATTTTTTTTCCTGAAATATTAAAAATTTTCTTGCTCGCCTTTATTTGAGCAGATTTATACCCACCTGTAGAAGAGATTGTTCAGCAGTGTGGAAAATTTCAATTGCTAGACAGATTGTTGAATCGGTTATTTGACCGCAAGCACAAAGTATGACAAAGCAAAACTCATTTGTTCTGTCAGATATTATTTGTTCTCATGTTGTTTGCCTTTGCTACAGGTTCTGATCTTCTCGCAATGGACCAAGATTTTGGATATAATGGATTGCTATTTTAGTGAGAAAGGATTTGAAGTATGTAGAATTGATGGCAGCGTGAAGTTGGATGATAGGAGAAGACAGGTTAATCTTTTCCTTTTATTTTCGTACAAATGAAGATACTGTATCCATTGAATTGTCCTACTAATGATATACATATATGCTGATATATTATGTGATGATATTATAATTACAATTTGGAGTGAATAGAATTACAGCAAAGGCGGTATAGCTACTGATTACATTTTTCCTTGAACAGATTGAGGAATTTAATGATGTGAATAGCAATTATCGAATTTTTCTTCTTAGTACTAGAGCGGGTGGATTGGGTATCAATCTGACTTCTGCAGATACCTGTATCCTGTATGATAGTGATTGGGTATTTTCTTGATCTCTCATTTCTTCATTATTTAACCTTATATCTCTTCATGTCCTAAGAGCATCTGCGAAACAAAGTCATTAAACTGTGTAACTGTATTTCAGAACCCACAAATGGATTTGCAAGCCATGGATAGGTGCCACAGAATTGGACAAACAAAGCCTGTTCATGTTTACAGGCTTGCAACAGCACAATCCGTTGAGGTATTTCACTGACAAACCTAACTTGTTGAATGATATTGTAGGTGTTCACAAAGTGATAAACTGTATGCCAACAGGGTCGCATTCTCAAAAGAGCTTATAGTAAGTTAAAGCTTGAGCATGTGGTCATTGGAAAAGGTCAGTTTCATCAAGAACGCATCATGCCCAATAGCATAAAGGGCATAGAGGTTTGTCTATTTGCTTTAAATTTATCTGTTATTTGGCAACCCACTTATTTTGTAGTCTTAGGAGCTAGTTATATCTAATAATTATAAACTTTCTGTTTGATACTTTCTTTTATACTTGGTATTTGAAGTTGAGTTTTTAATTGCTAAAGCAATTATGATGCCGATCATTGCTTAACCTTTATGGTAGTGACTTAAAGGGACATTTTGAATAGCAATTATGAAATAGGATTTCCTGAAGGTATTTGAAGCTATGTTTACCATCGTTTGTTTTAACCATAGTAGGATGTGACTTATTGATTGTTGTGAACACTTCTTTTTTGTCTTTTTCTGGTTAAATCTTGTAGGAAGAAGATATCCTAAGCTTGCTTCAAGATGAAGAAACTGCTGAAGACAAGCTGATACAGACGGATATCAATGATGAGGATTTGGATAGGGTCTTGGATCGAAGTGATATGTTAGTGGCTTCTTCAGATGAGAAAGACGATAATGTTGCTCTTGGTGCACTGCCCCTCAAAGGACCTGGATGGGAAGTGGTGATACCAACTACAGGTGGAGGCATGCTTGCTACACTGAACAGTTGATCGTTTAATGGTATGTAGGAGGGTGGCCTACTTTTCTTTATGAGATAGTCTTAGATCATGTTTTCGTTTTGGAGGAATGATTGAAAGGATGCCTAGCCTGCGTCCAGTTTTTGTAAGCAAAATGTTGCTTTCTCGATAGCCTCTTCCATTTTGCAGCTGTCTTTTGGAGGTCTCAGATTATTCAGGAAGAGGTGATTTTGTAAATGTCTTTATTAGATACAACTACTGCAGTATCAAGAATCAGAATTGCATGGCTAACAAATTCACTACGACATATTTCTTGCTTTGCTTGCAACAAAATTATAAAAACTGTGTTATAGAGATGTTGCTCTCTTTTTTTTCCTTAAACTGTATTATAGATAAATTGTAAGGTATTATTTCCTGCACTCTCTCCTGATACTTCAAGGCTTAGAATCGGGGGAAGTACCAAAGAACATATTTAGACGTGACATTCTGGAACTTCTGTTTTTCTTGAGTCAAGTAATCGATGCCAATTTTGTATTGTTTCTCTCTTCATAAATTCAAGATGAGTGTCACATCATCCTAGGATCAACTCTAGTATCGGTCTCATTTTGCTTCTCAGTTTCTTAAACCTTCACGAAAGATAGGTGCCTGTTGTCTCAGCAAGTCCAGTTCCTATTGGGCTTTGCTCCACCAACTTCTCTAGCTTTAGACATTTTCAAGTTAGAATTAGCTGTTGAAGTCTTTTACAAAATTATTGTTCATCTTATTATTTTCTAAATAACTACGAAATATCTTCAATCAGATAACTATAAAGAAAGTTATGCTAAATCTTTATAATACAATCTACATAAATAAACTTTCGATTATTCTAAATCTCCCCCACATTTGGAATAATATTTCTATTAATATTCTACATAAAAAAAGGAAATAAAAGATATAGAAAACTAACTTAAAACTTAAATAGTTAAAATGAAAATATCCTGTCTTAAAGCACTCAACCAAACTTAATGTACACAATACTTAAAATGAAACTATAGAGACTTATAAATAATAAAATCCAACTTGTATTAAAATTTCTAACATTCTCAATTTAATAAAATAAAAAATACGCTAAAATAAAAAATGAAAAAATATCTTAAACAAAAACTATATGAATGCATGAAAGTGATGAGAGGCCTAAACTAGGGGAGACGATGGCGGAAATTGTTGTAGATAGGCTATCATTGGATCCAATTTGGCATTCATACCTATAAATTATTGTTATAATATATTGATGGATGATGTTAACTAATGTATTGTAACCTGGCCTCAAGGGGTGTGGCTAGATGGTTGAGAGCGAGGTTTGGCTTCGGTTAGGTCTTAGGTTCGATTCCTTGTTAGCCCCTCTTGTAAGAGCCTGAGGTAGCCGAGATTTTACCTATGGATGGAGAACTAGTGAGGCCCTCCGTGATGGGGTGTAGTCGCTTGGCCCTCTGATGAGGTGTAGCCACTTGACCATCTGAGAGGTGAGCCCTCTTGGCCAGCCTATGGAGTTTCCTCGAAAAAAAAAGTATTGTAACCTAACGTCCTCGTCGTAATCATCCAAATGCACCTTTTTCCAGGGTTGTTAAGGTACCCTCAATCAATTTTATATGGATTAACCCACCTTTTGTTCTCCCACATGTATCCAAATAATATCATCCGATCATTACTGATATAATTAGAGTTGATAGTACAATCCTAAGTTTAGAGAGGTCCATCCCTTACTTCACTAGCAACCTATTAACACCAAAAATATATAATTCTTGTTTGATTACCCATGCCAAACCACATTGTTGATGCATTAAAGCATCAAAGATGATAATTAAACTAGTGGAGCTTCACCTAACCTATTGAAAAGGAGATCCATAAGGTAAATTTCTATCGTTTGGAGTTAGTTCAACCTATTGGATTGATGCTGGACATTATGACGTCATGATGGTCTTCCACTATGAAAACTCAATATCCTATCCTCTGATGGCAGCTTGAGGTGCTCTTTAATTATCTCTTTTGAAATTATAATCTCAGTACCTCTGATGTAAAATAAATAAATAAGGGGAATATTATGATCTTTCACTGATTTTATGTCGATTAATTTTGTTTAATGCGAGCAGCTTATGCATGCATTAGGGACAACATATGACTTAGGTCTAGGGAGATCATAGGGGAACTTTTTTGAAAATAAAAGAAATATATTATTGATAAAGAATGGAATTACATCCTAAAAGGAAATTTAAGGAGAGTACCCTTCAATCAAGAAGGCAAAAATTCAGTAATTATGCCTAACAATAGTCATTGCTTACATTGCAAACACAGTGGTTAAACATTCAAGGAGGGTAGCAGGTTGGAGCTACAATTTGGAGTTGGATTTCTCAAAAGAATAAGCTTCCTGATACCATTAATGATTTTAGTGGTGAGAGATTCAGCTGATTTAAACTTGGACTCAAACCTTCTAGAATTTCTTTCTTTCCATATAATCTGCACTCACATTCCAATAGTTGTTATGTAAACCTGATTGGTAGACATAGGAAGAGAGCTTTGTGTTGAGAGCTAGTGAATGACACTAGTGAACATGTTTGTTGGAACTGACCAGAGCCATTTCTATTTAACATGTTCCCAAATTTTTTCGGCCACAGTGCACATGAAAAATAGGTGATCCCTTGCTTCCTCATGTGCAGAACAAAATGGACAGAATGTGATGACATCAAGGTACCTCTTGTGCCAATCCACTACTGGATTCTTCACTCTCATCAAATCCCTTGTGAGTTTGCTTGAAAGTTTTTGAGTAGGCTAGTTCTTCCAGTAAAATGTATCCGGATTGAGAGGACTAGGAGGATACAAAGGTTGCACTTAGGTATAATTATTTTTAACCTACAAAAACCTACCTTAATTTTTATCCTTAGAGAATCAATTAGAGCCTTGAACTTTTTTTTGTGTGCATATTAACCTTGTTACAAGCCACTTTTACCGTTGTTTCTTTGATGTCCTTAATAATTTGAAGCCCCTAAATTGAAAGAATTGTATAAAGCTTATTTGTATGAGATTTTAACCATTTTCATGAAAAATAAATCAATAAATTTAAATTGTAGTGTTTTGCTTTCTCAATCTTTGTAGAATGATGGAGAATTATAGGTTAAAAAAACTATTCTTTGATATTTTTGTTATAAAAATATTTTTTAAAAAAGAAAAAAATAATGATGATGTGATTAAAATTATATGATTTGAATCAAGTGAATTCCAAACTAATTTGAGGTAAAACTTATGTGGATAAGTATATATGGATTCTTTAATTTTTTAAACCTAAAATTTACTTTCTTTCCATACTTTTATCTAAGTAAAATTACAATCATTATTAAGACCCTTTGATTTGTATATTAACTTCATAGTTGTTAGCGGTGGAGATATGATTCATGGGTAAGCTTATAGAAATATCTTAATATGTTTTAATTTGAAAGTTTAGTGAACCTTAAACACTTTAAGTGCATAGAGTGAAATCCATGAGAGGGTGTTTGTAAAAGCCCGAACCTTTCCTTTCATTGAATATAAATTTTTACGTTCAGTAAATAGTATTTTTAGATTAATAGTGATTTTTAGGAGACTCAACCCTGGAATATTGAAAATTATTCGAAATAAGTGTTAAAGTCCGATTATAATGAAACGGATCGAAAATAAGTCCGATAGGATGGATTTCGGGAGTTCTGAAAGTTTAGGACTAAATTGCCTTTTTGGGAAAGTAATGGGTATTAATGATTTTCAACCCATTCAAAAAATTTTAAAGCATCCAATCAATAAGTATTGACCCTACTTCGAGTATTTCATGGTTAATTTGATGATAAGATAGTTGTGGAATATTTTTGGGATTTAATTTAGTTAGTTGGTGAATTAATTGCATTAAAGGGTAGTTTGGTCTTTTTGGTATTCATTAAAGGGCAATTTGGTCATTTTACATGGTTTTGGTGGAAGGATGAGTTAGAAGAGAACCAATGAGAAGGTGACATGTGGAATCCATTAAATGAGTATAAAAAGCATAAAGTAAGACATTTAACTTCATTCTTTAACATAACCATGAGTGCTTGAGAGAGAGTAAACGTGAGAGACCAAAAACAAAAGTGAAAAGAAGAGAAGCAAGTGTGAAGGTCGTCCAAGGAGAGAGGAAGAAGAGGGCTTTCATTGTTGATGGGTTTCGATGGAGATTTGAAGAGGTCTTGATCAAGTAAAGGTATTCAATAAATACACAAAAGATTGGAGGAAAAAATAATAAGTTTTCCTAACTTAAATTCCTAATTTCTGTGGGTTTTAGTATAGGATGGATGCATTTAAGATCAATGGTGCCAGGGTATTATTTTGGTGTTTCTTTGCATGGAATTGGTTGAATATAACGAGAGAGTAACGTATAGTAGAATTGTGTTTTAGGTTTGTTTGAACCAGTCCCCTTGTTTTGGCTATAAATTAGCTTACATGCGTCAAAATTGGGTGATTCCAACTGGAAATGAAACCTAAAACATATTAATAAAAATTCCTAGAAGAGACCCTTACCTAATTCTGGCTGAAACATAATGTAATTTGAGATTTAAAATGGTGATCAGATGCTGCCTCTGTGTTGGAGCAGCATGTGATGTCTGATGCATTTTTCTTGATCTAGAACTTCAAATTGCCTATTTGTTGATAATATGGAAACTAGAGACATAGGGAAACAAATGTCTGGAAGACCTCAAAACCTAATGTGAACGTCTACTATATGAACATTTAGGAACAATTGGAGGTATGAATTATGGACAGAAGTCATAATTGTGACTCATCATGCATGATAGTGATATGGTGAATTAAATTGGGTGAGATAGTGTTTTGAAGAAATTGTTAAGTTAGAATGGGTAAAATATGGTATTTAAGTAACTTTCAAAGTTATATTTGGAAACGGAGAACAATAGGTTAACTTACAGAAGTAAGCAGAAATACGATTAGTGTATGTGTTATGTGATTAACTACTAATCTCAAATTCGGTTAAACTGAATTTACTGTTTTAATGTCTTATTTCTGAATTTGGAAATAAATGCCTAAGCGAAATTCATTTTGTGTAGGTA
Source organism: Erythroxylum mucronatum (assembly GCA_027563825.1). Lineage (NCBI taxonomy): Eukaryota > Viridiplantae > Streptophyta > Magnoliopsida > Malpighiales > Erythroxylaceae > Erythroxylum > Erythroxylum mucronatum. Next base: position 21,116,154 of record JAOSBP010000204.1, read on the forward strand.
AAGGAAAGGCACCAAACGCATAAGTTTGCTTGTGATAAGTTTGCAAAACAGTGAGTGTTCTTTAAATTGATTTTATGAAAATGATTTCTATTATATCGTGAAGTGAATATTGATTATAAGTTTTATGTGAATATTGCTAGTATAAGTTTATGTCTTAGCAATATATGAATTGAAGTTTGAAAGTTAAATTTTATATTATTTGAGTTTACATTGAGATGAAATTATTGGTTGATAAAAAGGAAATGGTTTTTAGCCTATGGTATACCGAACGGTTTTATACACGTTATTATACTGGTGTATAACAGTTAACCTAGTATGGGTAAGCAATGTAGAACTTGCTCCGTAACTAGTTATTAATTAGTTGTGGATAAGCGATGTAAAACTAGCTCTGTAACTACTGGTATATAGCAGTTAATCTAGTACGAGTAAATGATGTAGAACCAACCCCGTAACTAGTGGTTAACCAGTTGTGATTAAGCAATGTAGAACTAACTTCGTAACTAGTGGTTAACCAGTTGCAGGTAAGCGATATAGAATCAACTCTGTGGCTTAATGCTTGAGGGTATCATATGGCAAAGAAGTTAGTGAAAGACTATGTCATGTAAGAAATTGATAACATTTTTAATGTCGTCACTATTTATTTGAAAATCAATTTGAGAAACTTGATTTCAAGAAGTACATATCTTTCATATTAGTATTGAATTATACGAATTGAGATGAATTTATTTCAGGGAAAATTCTTAATTATAATTTGAATAGAAAATCTAGCACTCACTGAGCTCATTTAGCTTACACTCTCTTTTCTGTTTTTAAATGAAACCTCCTAGGTGTATGCTTAGGGGCTTCAGTAGTAGGGACTCTACCTCACGAGCAGTCAACTTCGTCACGTACTGCTATGTAGGCATTTTTGCCTTGTAAATGTTTTGGGAACATTTTCATTTTCATGAATATGTTTTAGACTGTAATTTGTGTAAATATAAATATGTATAAAAGATATTCAAATACCTCTTAATAATAAAATCAACTACAAAACACCTATTTATAGTGTTTTGGGACAATTCCTAGTTATTGGCGCTAAGAACTAGCCGTTACAACAACTATATACGAACCATTAATCGACCAATAAGCATATTGGTCAATTAGTATGTAAAAGCTTTAGATTCACTAGCCGTTGAAATACTGCTTGACTAATAGGCACATTGGTCGACAAATATAGCGCATTGGTTGACCAATACATCAACCAATATTACAGTAAACTCTTGATACTTCAAATTTAACAACTTCAACATATATTAATTGACCACTAACATATATAAGTCGACCAATCACCCCAAATGCATGATTTTAACACCTTCAAATACTCAAACTCAATTTGAAAAATGTAATTACGAATTAAGCATTTCAAAATATTTCCCAAACTTTATTTGAAAAATTAAAAGGTTTTTATATTAAAAGCAAAAGTTTTAATTTCTCTCTGTGAATGAAAAGACTTATGTGATGAAGTGAAGTGAAAAAATTATACATACGGAGCCTTTTAGACTATCGAAAACAAACAAGATGAGCTTACAATAAGTAATACATAAAATAATCTCGATGTATCATGATCTTTTTCTTGACTTAATTATGATATTGAAGATTGCAAACTTCGTCTTGTCTTTTGTAATCTTTCGACGCAATGATATTTTGTTCTCATATTTCTTCTCATCAATAACATTAAACTCATTAATAGTATTTATATTTTGTTATCATTAAAATATCGATTATAACTTTCCTTAATTCGACAAAAAATTGATTAATTCAAACGCAACATTTGAGTTAATAATTAAGCTGAAAAATGATAATATAGAAACAAGTCTTTTGTTACTTTGTTTAGTAGTCCAGATGTTAAACGCTTAGCAATCCTTCCTTACTTGCAATTATATGCAACTGTTGTGTGACAAATGCCTCTCTTAAGTAATAATATAATTGATTTCTTTCTTTTTGTGTAAATTCTCTTCTCTGTCTCTTGGTCTTCCTTTCTTCTTGGGTATTCTTTAATTAGAACAAATTTATACAAGTCCCCTTGTCATTCATGCTTTAGCCTGATATATTATTTTCCCACAAATTTCATAAAGATTGGAATAGAACAAAAACCAAAACAGAGCTGCTCTTTTGGACGCAATGAATAGCTTTGTTTCGCACAATTACGAGCTTGACTTTGTTCATACTGACTACATTCCAATTATTCGTTAATGACAATCAGATAACCATCCCTAAGGAGTTTGACAGATTCATCTTTTGCTAAAATTAGAATCTTTTTCTAGTTAACTATCCTGAATCCTAGCCTTGATTGAACGGGAAAGGTACTCTCCATGTAGCACTATACACCCAACATCTCCAAATGAGGGGTTATGATGCAAACAACTATACTCTTGGCACTGTGAATTTACCTAGTCCAGCAGGATGATGATGAATGGGAGGTAAATCAGTGGTGGTCAGCATTTGAGGAATTGACATGCCTCCTGAGATTACAATTTCTGCATCACAACAAACATTTTAGCAGAGGTAGTCTTAAAGAAACAAACACTCAAGAGATACTCACCAATTCCCTCTCTAACTGAGAGATTAGGCCGCAGTATATCTTTTGTGCTCATAAGGAAAATGTCCCCAAGATAAAGGTGGTTTGTTGGCACATAAACACAACATAGGTCCTCTGCACCCATACTTCCTCGAAGAATAACAGAAGATGTGATGAACCCAAATGCATATTCCCCATTACGTGGATGCCTTATGATGGCCACTTCCTTGAAGGCATTAGAATTCTGATCTGTACCAGAAACTTGACTTCAAAGTCTAACCCTTTTAGTCACTAAGATACAAAGATAGATAGTTACACTCACCTGGTGATATCGCTGCACTTATTTGTTTGGAAGCCGAGTAAATATAGCTGATTAGAGGCATTTTCTTAATAGCCCACTCTCCCAAACTAAGAACAGAAGCTCCTAACCATGATGACATGAACACGCCAACCAGGAAGATGAAGGTAATGGAAGTCAAGAATCCAAGACCTGCACATCAGTTGACGAAATATTATACAATAGCAAAGGGTCTTACCTAGTAGCAACCATGCTTCTCTTAAATAGCAGGTTCTAGGATGAAGATGGAATTCATGAGCTTGCAAGGCGACAACTTTCTTATAAGAAAACAATTATTTCTGATTGTTCTTACTATAATAGCCGAAAAGGGACCCTTGGGAATAATTTCTTTACTCTTAGATGCCAAACGAAAGCAATGCATCATTAGAGCTGCCATTGGTAAATTAAGGCGTGCATTCTTTTCGTAGGTCCAAACGCTTTGAGAAAAGAAAGAAGAAAATCTTTCACTCACCTCGATCCCATTACTTCATTATGATGATATTATGCACACGAGAGACCTATCTCACTGAACAAGAAAATGAAATGTTGGGGGGCTATGTGATACGTGTTGATTCTGGAAGATAACTTGGCAAATGATCATCCAAATGCTGCTATTATTCACGATTAATCACTAGAAGCCTATCTCAAATTCAAACTACGTAGTCATGTACTCTGCCTGGTGTTTCCAATAATCACAATGATTGTTTTAACAACTGATTAAATCAGAAGAAACTTATGTGACCAAAGGAAGAAAGTACAAACCAAATATGTTGATTCCAAGATGAGCATAGATGGGGGAGAAGAATCCATCCATAAAATGTATAAACCACCAGGTAGTGCAGAATGTGATGGCTATAGGAAGTAGAATGACGCTGCAAAACATGAATTAGAAGAAAATGTATTTATGTAGTATATGAAATTGAGTCAAATAAGGAAAATATTAAAGCAGAGAAGCTAACCATCCTGACATAAACTTTTTCCAAGCCCAGCTGCGGATAACTTTATAGAACGCCTGCACCAAAAGCCGATTATCTTAGACGACAAGCAAAATAAAACTGAATCGAGATTCCATGGAATTTCCTGTCATTTGTTTGTTCTTGTCAATGAAACTTTTGTCCAACCTTTTGATGAATCTTATCCAACATATAACAAAAAAGAATCAAGATCATTCTCAAATGAGTCTCCACAATCGCAAGAATCAACAAACATAAAAGGAGAGAAAGTAATCAAAATTTTCTAAATCACACATACAATGGTTCTTTTCGTAATGCAGCCAAATCCCAGAACACATAATCAAAGCAGAGAATAGGGATTAGAAATTGAATCAAGAGAGAAACTGAACCTCTTTTCCGGAGGCGTGATGAGAAGAAGAAAGAACAGGAGTGACCGACTCTGAGGACGAATTTGAGCCTCCATTTACGTTCTCTGGATTTTGCTTAACTTGGATTGGTATTAAACGCTCTAAATCCCTCTCTCTGCTTGCCATTTCTTACTTGGTTTTCATGTATCAATTAATTCCCCTGTATAAATTTCTCTTTTTCTTCGCCTTAGCGCGTGACCTGCCATGCCATTAACGAACTTTGCGTGCTTGTCGGTCAGTACGGACATCAAAACTAAACCCAAATGTTAAAACCATTACAGTTCCAATGGGCTCCAAATGATTTGGTCTTTTATTCATTTGATGCGATCATCTCTTATATCTCGTGCTAAGTTTTATTTCTTGTACTGTGCCGTAGAGAAAATGAATCAAATTCATAAGTTACATTTGGTTTTCTGATATCCTACAACACAAAGAAGTTTACAATTTTTGGTTCCAAGTCCAACGCATAATAATATCTAGTGGGTACTATACTATCGCAGTTCCACACATGTTGGATACAGTTAAAAACGTAAATTTGAATCAGATACACGAGAACTTATTAGGTAACAGAACAGTTTCAAAGTTCACCAGAAAACAAGAACAAATTGGAATCCCCAACTTCTACAATCTCTAATTAAAGTGGCCTAATATCGACGTGAAAACAAGAACAAATTGGAATCCCCAACTTCTACAATCTCTAATTAAAGTGACCTAATCACCTAATATCGACGTAAAAAATGCATGAATTCAACATTTATAAAATGCTCTGAAAACGAAAAGAAAATGAAGTTTTCCAGTGGCGACCAGCGAACGAGGTTTCACTGTTGCTTCGCTGTCTTCACTCTTTCGGGGTGAAAAGTTGAAATATCATTCAATCATTCACTTGGGTCGATCTCAAGATTAAAGCTTTGTGTGAGTTTGAGACAAAGGGAGCCCATTTCGGTGCCTGAAGATTACGGAGAGAAGGAAGGAGAAAAGAGAAAAACGACAAAAGAAAAGGTGAATTTTTGATAGTGAATAAATGATAACGAGGTCTAAACTTGTGGAACAACTGAAGCTGATCGAGAAACTAGGGGACTACCAGATTGCATCGCAGCACAAGTGGAATGCTCTCACAATCTTCTCCCCAAAGCCCCACATCACTTCCCGGTATATGCATACCTCTGTGTAACTCCTTGTTTCTTTTCCTATGGGGTTTTCTTGTAATAGTTTTCGTGGGTGTTTTCGTTTTACGTAAAGTCAGTCTTTTTGTTGGATAAAGGAAATTTTTGGTGTATGTGCTCATTCAAAGATATGATACCCTGAATTATACAAGCTACTGTTGATCTTCGGATAAAGCTTCCTTTTTTTTTATCTGTTGCTTCGTATTGATACATTTAGAAAATGTTCATCGTAGGCAAATTTTATGACAGATTGTAGTAGATTTATTTGGTTGGTTTGCTTTCTTCTGAAGATATCAGGTATTATTGTACGGGATCTTAGCGTTATCATACTGTATGAAGCAGGGAAGTTTTCCCCACTTGTCTTATTGGAACTT
>JAOSBP010000204.1:21196658-21209171 GCA_027563825.1 Erythroxylum mucronatum
GTGGATACCGTTAGAGACGGTCTACGTTGGTCGTTATGGTTTGATTGTTTGTACATACACTTGGATCCTGGCTTTCGAGAAGGTCCTGGAACAAAAAATTTTGTTTTCCGCACTGTGTCCATGTGATGGACACCTCGGGATTTTCCTACAATTTATCCTTATTTGATGCCTTTCACGTGCCCAAACTATCCCTTGATCTTATTTTTATTGGTCAGTTATATGAACTTAGTGTTATATAACTATTTTTAGTCATGATTGTACTATGTAAAATTCATAGATGGGTAAGGTTCTTGCGACATAGTGCAAGGTTGGTCATCTATTTAAGCTTGTTTCTCTTCTGTTATCATCTAATGTTATTAGTGGTATCATCTATTCCAGCATTTGGAACTTTTGTCTTGGTCATATTTTCTCTTCTAAATTAGGACCTTTGATTTCCAACGGGTGTTTAGGATATATTAAAAATGAACTATTTGGTTATGTTTTATATCAACTTAAAAAGTATCGTGCTTTTCTATTTGATATTAATGACTATTTCTTTTACAAATTTTATCTTATTCATTATGATATTTGGGTCCTGCTTCTAATATTTCCATGGGTGGTTCTCGATATTTTGTTATTTAATATTTACAAATATTCTTGGCATACATGAATTTATCTTATGAAAAATCATTCTGAGTTGCCTCAAATTTCTATTCAACAACAACAACATTAACATTCTAGTAGAAATATCACTGAGAAGTTGGGTTTGAAGAGGTCCAGAAGTACACAGTCTTATCTCTAACTAATAGACAGGCTATGTCTAATAAACTATAGGAAAAGGAGAAAAGAAAAAAGTTAATAAGGTTTTTGAGAATTGTTTAAAGAAAACAAAAGCTAAAAAATATAAATAAATAACCCCATAAAATAATAATAAAATAAGAATAAGAATAAATAAATTCAAATCAAAATACAAATATAAAGAAATAATAATAATAAATAATATAAAAATAAATATAAAAGATAATAGCAATAAAATAATAATATATAATATATAATAAAATAAAGATAAAAAGATAAAGAATAAAAATAATAAATAAATAAATAAACATATAAGAAAGAAGGCAGATAAATACACAAAAGAAACAAGTAATTGAAAGAGAGAGAAAAAATACTAAAGTAAAACTACTAAGGGGAAGTATTATAGATAAAGGTATTTAAGCTAAATACAAGATATAAGAATCAAAAGAAAAGGTTTAAAAGACCTATGAAAAAGAGACGGTGCATTGTGACTAAGATCCTTTACCTATATTTTAGTTCACCAAAGTTTTTTATTGAGGACAATTTTTAATTGAGAACCAAGTCGTCGATAAGTTTTAACAGAGTCATATCATTCCTGATCACCTCTCCCTAGTTCTTCTTGGGTCTTTTTCTTTTTCACTTACAGTCCCTAAGTACAATCTTCTCGTATTTTCTTATTAGAGCGTTGGGATTTCTCATCTTAACATATCCGAACTATCTAAGCCTTGTCTTTTTGAATTAACCATAAATGTCAACCACCCTCAATTTGCCTTTTACCACTACATTCTTGACCTTATTGCCTCAAATTTATATTCAATTTACAAATATGATTAAAACTTAATTTTCTTAGGATACAAAATTTTGTTCACACAGATAATGTTATAAAATACTGAGACACTACAATTTTTCATCTTTTTGCTACTCAATGAACTATAGTATAACACTTGTCATGGTATTTCTTAATAGCATGGTCGTGTAAAACAAAAACACATGCATATTCTGGACGTTGTTTGATCGCTCCTTGTATCATCTTCTTTCTGGGGTGAAGTAGCTCTTACAACAATTTATACAATTAATTGTATCCTGTCTCTTTTTATTAATATTTTTCCTTATGCCTCCGTGGTTATTATCCTAATTAACATAGTCTTTGAGTTTTGGATCTTCTTATTTTCTCCATTTTTAGTCACATGAATATACCAAATTGAAACCTCGAACTCGATTGTAATGTTTTTTAAGATATGATATTGAATATAAAGGTTATCAAAGTTAGGGTCCTGTTTCTCAACATAATCATATTTCTCGTTATATCATTTTGTGTTTTCTTTCATATATACTTTTAAAGTCTCTCTATTTCCTACTTTCTTTGTTGATCCTACTATTGCTTTATTTCCTTATGGTTATCCTATAGGTTCAAATGAGGCTTGCACTTATTATGAAGGTAATACTAATCCTTTACTGTAGAAAGCAATAGAAGAAGAACTCAATGCATTTACTTCTACTTATACATGAGATTTGATTGATTTGCCTATGGACAAATCTATAGGTTTATAAAATTAAGATCAAGGTTGATGGTTCAATAGAATGGTACAAAGCTTGTAGCTAAAGACTGAATAATATGAGATTAATTACGAGGAAACTTTTGCTCTTATAGCTTGCACCACTTTTTTTGTACTCTCATTGCCATTGTTGTTATTAAGCATTAGACTTTATTTCAAATGGATGTCAATAAAATCTTCTTTCCTACTTACTATGATCATCCTCCAAATAAAGTCTAACCTTTTTTAAAGGCTTTATACAGAATTAAACACACTTCTTATCATTTACTAAATTCAGTTTCACCATTTGTTAGTTTGGTTTCTACCCCAATCCTCATGATCATGCATTATTTCTTATAAAGACACAACAAGATATTATTTTGCTCTTATTATATATTAACAACATGATCATTACTTACTGGTGATGATACATAATGTATTCATAATCCTAAAAACTATTTTACTCACCAATTCAAGATGAAAAATCTTGGAAATTTGAGCTATTTCTTAGTATTCAGGTATACTTCTAATTATACAAGGTATTATTTATCTTAGGCCAAGTATACTATTGATCTTATTTCTTATATAAGTCTTGGAAATGATAAAATTATCAATACTCCTATTGAAGCTAGCACTCTTTTCTACTTCTAATGGCTCTCCTCTTCCTAAGTTTACTTTGTATCACTAACTTGTTAGCAATCATATTTATCTTACTATTATTTTTCATGACATTACTTACGTTGTTCATATTGTTAGTCAATTTATTACTGCTCTTTGCACCACTCATTATGCAACTATTCTTTGTATTCTTCGTTAATTCAAAGGTAATATGCTTCATGGTCTTCATTACTCTAGCTCATCTTCTCTTTAGTTGTGAGGTTATTCATATGCTTATTAAACTAGTGATCCCACAGACTGTTGGTTTATTGGTTACTACTTCTTACTTAATAATTCACTTAATTACCTCTTAGCATAATAAGAAGTAAATTGTTGTTGCTTAATTTAATACTGAAGCTGAATATCATGCTCTTACTAATACTACTTCTGAACTTATATGACTTTGTTTGTCACTTCAGAGTAGGGGTATTCCATCTCCATATGCTACTCCTCTTTATTGTGATAATTCAAGTGTTGTACAAATTATCCATAATGATATCTTTTAGGAACAAGCAAAAGACTTTACGATTGATTGTCACTTTGTGCATCATCATGTTCATCATAATATAGTTGATCTTATTTATATCTGTTCTTATGATTAGATTGCTGATATATTTACTAAAACTCACTTTGTTTCTCGATTTCACTATCTTATTTCTATTCTCAAATTATCTAACTCTCTACTATTTGAAATCTAATAGGGGGATGATAATATATATTGTGATCAATGTAAGTAATCTCTAGTCAAATAGTATCTTATATTAAGGCACTAATTAATTTCTTCATTATCTAATTTTCTTCCAAAATAATCTAATAATTTTATATATAAATAGGTGTATCTCTTTTATTTAAAGATACAACAATATATAAATTCATTCGCTATAAGTTAGTAATATATACATAATTGATAGTATTCATTATAACAGAGGTTCAAGTGTGATGCGAGGAAAAACAGTAGATAGTGTTAAAATAATTAATAATTTATTAAAATTGAGTTTAGTTATAATATATATATTCCTTTATACTTAGTTTAACAATTAAGAGCAAAATTAGAATTAGAATATAACTATAATAAATAATATTTTCATTCATTCTTTCTGTATGTGAATATATTTATGAGAAAATGCACCAAAATACGGAGAATGTAAAATAACAAAAAATAAAGGTGATAATTAATGGAGGAATTGGTCTACTGCTTTTAGATAAAACCTTTGATATTATTTAGTTGTTGTCGTGATAGGCATGGTCGTTAATGCTTAGTCATGGTCGTTAACGTGTATAAACTATACTTGGTGATTAATTTAAGTTTAACGTATATATCTTACTCAAACTTAATTTAAGTTTATTAAATTAAAAACATAATTACGTGAAGGAAATGGTAACAGTATAGAAAAAGATGAACAAAAGCCATGTTTGATTTTAGTGGAAATTTAAAATTTTCTGGTTATTTTTCTACAGAAATTTTTAGATCTCACTCAACAGTATGAGATTATGCTTCCGACCTCAAAATATATAAAACGTCGTGAAATCTCAACTCGGATAATTTCACACCAAACAGCACCTAACTTTCTAACTTTTAATAAATCTCATTAAGTGAGGTGAACCAGTTCTGGTATAATTATAAAGGTATCAAACAATGAGTTTGGTTACTAGAACCCAGTGTATAAAAGAAGCCCTTTTGTTTGTTGGATACATCCAATTGACTTGCTGGACACAATAAGACATTATAAAATTGGACAGTTTTATGATGTCTTATTGTGTCCAGTAAATCTCAGCTATTTATTTATACGGACCCTATATTTATTTATATGAAACTCACTCGGGATCCGCATAAATAAATAACTGAGATTCACTAGATACAATAAGATATCGTAAAATTGGACAGAAGATCTTGTTTTCGTAGAAGGGGGACTATAAGAAGGAAGAAAGAAATAAAAGTAATTTGGAGGTATCTGCTTCATAGGATATAACTTGTGTCAAGTTTTGGTACCAGACGCTATTCAATTCAAAATATGTTAAATTACTGGAGCCAACCAACGAGATTTTAGCTAGATGTAGCTCAAGAGTCACACCCTTCTTCTCCACAATCGCAAAAGGCTTGGTCATGTATTATTAATCAATGAGTTTTGAGTAATAAACTGGAGATAAAGGAAGAGAAGTTGTAATATTGTCGCCACACTTTCCGCTGTTTATTGTAAAGAAGACAGGGAAGAAGGTTATAAAAGCAGCCTATTGGGTTTCAAAAGACCTCGTTAAGTCTGTCTTCGTCAACATCTCGCCTGCGCAAGTCACTTTAAAACTACAAATATTTTCTTTTCAACACAAGGCGTAGGAGGAGAGACAGTCACGAAACTGGATACTGTCTGATTTCACCTTGCTTAGAGAATGAGAGAGAGTCAGGCAACTTCCATGTCTGACTCACAGCTTGTTCTCTTCCTTCTTCCATCACTCATGTCTCTACTTCTCATCCTTATTCTTGTTCAAAGAAGACAACCCAGGTTTAATCTCCCACCAGGAAGCATGGGCTGGCCATTTCTTGGAGAAACGATTGGCTACTTGAGGCCTTACTCGGCTACTTCCGTTGGAGAATTCATGGAACGACACATATCGAGGTAAAACTAAACTACATAGGGAACAAAAAGGAATGGCCTTTTCTTTATCATAGCATATAAAGCTTCATTTGATGTGCAGGTATGGAAAGATTTACAAGTCCAATTTGTTTGGGGAGCCTACAATTGTCTCTGCAGATGCTGGGTTGAATAGATATATACTGCAGAACGAAGGGAGGCTGTTTGAATGCAGCTACCCTAGAAGTATAGGTGGAATTCTTGGGAAGTGGTCTATGTTAGTTCTAGTAGGAGACATGCATAGAGATATGAGGAGTATATCTCTGAATTTTCTGAGCCATGCCAGGCTTAGAACGCATTTACTGAGAGAGATGGAGAAGCAAACTCTCCTGGTTCTGAACTCCTGGAAAGAAAATTCCACATTTTCAGCTCAAGATGAAGCAAAAAAGGTAAATTTTGACACTTGCATTATAAATTTGATGATTCAATGTTAGCTGTATAGCAAATGCATAGGTTATAAGAAAAATAAAATTGCAGTTCACCTTCAATCTGATGGCAAAACACATCATGAGTTTGGATCCTGGGAAACCTGAGACTGAGCAGCTGAAGAAAGAGTATGTCACTTTTATGAAAGGAGTAGTATCTGCCCCTCTAAATTTGCCTGGAACTGCATACAGGAAAGCCTTGCAGGTGAGCTAAGAGGATGAAAAAGTAGATGCAAGAACTCTAGCTTTTAGGTTCGGGTTTAACTAATTCTGTTCTTGCATGTTCTTATTTGGCAGTCTCGGTCAACAATCTTGAAATTCATAGAGAGAAAAATGGATAAGAGAATTGAAGGAACGAAGGAAGGAATAGAAAACATGGACGAAGATGATCTTCTGGGATGGGTTTTGAAACATTCCAATCTTTCAACAGAGCAAATTCTTGACTTGATACTAAGCTTGCTCTTTGCTGGACATGAAACTTCCTCAGTGGCTATAGCTCTGGCAATTTACTTCTTACAAGGTTGTCCCGGTGCTATTAAACAGTTACAGGTAAGTGAGCTAGCATCTTACGTTAGAATGTTATTCTGTTAGTTTCTATCAGTACCCCTGTTGTCCATTCAACTTGCAAGAAACATTTTTTATCCATTTTGCCTTGGTAGGAAGAACATAGTGAAATAGCCAGAGCAAAGAAGCAATCAGGAGAAACAGAGTTGAACTGGGAAGATTACAAGAAAATGGAGTTCACTCAATGCGTAAAACCCCTTAATATCCCAATCTCAAATCAAAAGCTTGGAATTGTAATCTGTAAGCAAAACTAATGAGATTCCTGTTTATCATTAAAGGTTATCAGTGAGACACTTAGGCTTGGAAACGTTGTCAGGTTCCTTCACAGAAAAGCTCTGAAAGATGTTCGGTACAAAGGTAAGCATAATCCCAGTATAATAAAATTGGAAGAGTAATGTTTAGTGTGCGATTACTAATATTGTGAGAGTAACTCGGAAAGGGTATGATATTCCACGTGGATGGAAAGTGCTTCCGGTGATTGCAGCAGTGCACTTGGACTGTAGTCTTTTTGACCAGCCTCACCACTTTAATCCATGGAGATGGCAGGTAAGTAAAAGCTTTTTGAAATTAGAGACAAAAATATTGGTCATTCTTTTCCTTTTAGTAAATCAAAATTTCCATTTGTTCCTTCTCATGCCATGGCCATGGCCATGGCCCCACTACCCTACGCTGTAGCTAGCAGCTGCAGTCCTTTCCTGTATGGGCATACAGCAAAACGCTGAGGCAACCAGAGCTTAATCATTGAGATAAATTTCGATTGCATGAAATGTTTGCTTGCTTGCTTTTAGGAGAATAGAGTTAGAGTTAGAGTTACAGGATTATGATGGGATATTCTCTTGTTGCGCTAGTCTAATTTTTGACATTAAATAACATAAAAGTGAAAGTGAGGTGAGTAAAAAAGTGCTTGAGAGATATGGAAGAATACATGAGAGCTACTAATCAGAAGAAGCTCATCTGAAGTAGGCAAATGCGATTGCGAGTTCAAATCGCTGGCACTTCTCATCCCCCAAAATGGGAAAGTTCTAAGAAGGCACAGGCGTTAGAATCCACAATTATTTGGAGTAGAGAGTAGACATTAATATTCAGAAAAAAGGAGATAAGATTTAAGAGACACTAAAATCAAGTGGATCCTCCAAACATTCCATCAAAGCCGTTGATTTCTGTCTCATCCGGAGCAAGATATACAGGCAACGACGTACGGTTTTCACATCCAGATCAGGTTATGAACTGTCATGCTCATTAAATAGGATGTTTTGCTTGATGGAGAGCTGGTCCCACTCAAGTCTCTCTCTGCGGTGCGTGTGGGTGTTTTGATATGATTAAAGCCCATGTGGGGGTGGGGTTTTTGGGTGCACGTGCAAGGGTGCTTTAGTTGTTCTAGTGGGTCAATAACCAAACTGGTCCACAACCGGGTTAGAGAAGGTTAAAGGCGGGTGAGAGTGTTTTCAGACAAGAAAAGAAAGGTTAAAGGCTTCTTCTTTTTTGTGTTTTGTCAGAGAGAATCTTTGCTCTAGGTTGTACCTTCATCAATTCAAAATGGAGGGATTTAGGTCACAACATCATAGTCAACGCTTACGTTAAACTCATTAACTCACATATGGATGACAGTTTTTTGATATAGCTCACCCGTTTCTTACTATGGCTATGAACTTACATAAACGTTACCGATTGATTGAGCTACAAATTTAGATCCTTTAGACTTTGTCAAGATAGGAAAAGAGATGGAATCAATCCACTCGGCCAAACCCAACTCGTCTTCCAAGGTTGGTACTGGTCAGATTCGGGGATTGAAATATCTGAGAGTAAACTTTGCAGCAATTCTAGTCGTAACTATTATGTTTGCTTAATAACCAATTTCAAGTTTTGGACATAAAATCTTTTCAAGTTAGTACGTTTATCTGTTAACAGTAACTTATCCTCTTATTTCATGTTGTGACAGAATAATAATGCTCGTGGATCTTCAACTTATACTAACACAACCACGGCGGCTAGCAACCACTACATGCCATTCGGTGGAGGACCACGGCTATGCGCCGGATCAGAATTGGCAAAGCTCGAGATGGCAATTTTCATACACCATTTAGTCCTCAACTACTACTGGGAATTGGCTGATACCGATCAAGCATTCGCATACCCTTTTGTGGATTTTCCTAAAGGTTTACCTATCAGAGTCCAGCACCGCTCTTTCACATGAAAGAACTGTTGCATTCCTGTTTTTCAGAGAGCCTAGCTATGCCTGGAATGCATGTTGGATATAGAGGTTAGATATAGAACAAAAGGGTCACTTCAATTGTATTGCATGCGAAACTTGAGTACCTTTGGATTTTCCAACGGCCATAGGCTAAGTTGTTTGACGTTATATACAGCACCTCACATGAAGGAATTGAAGTACACAAATATTAGGACCACAACTCCCTCCCTCCCTCTCTCTCTCTCTGCTCACCTTGTAAATTCTACTTTTCCCTTCGTCCTGATCTTCCTTTGCTGGGTAGCGACGGGGGTTTTATTTCATCATTTATAATTATACAGTTTTATTATATATGTAATTAATTGGGCTTGTGCATTTGCATGTAATTTCAGTTTGGTAGCATTGAATCTCAAGTTCTGCCTCTCTTATATTTCTTTTTGTCAGGGACTTTCATGCATGCAAGATTTTCCTCAACGTTGAAACTTTAGACTATCAGCAATAATCCCTAATTAACGAATACTTAAGAATCAATAAAACAAAAGCATGGTATAGCCAATTTGAGAAAGAAAATCTCTAGCTAATTGGAATCTTACCCACCATGACAAATCTTATGTGTGTTGGTTCATGGTGGCTCTGCCCCTGTTGGAGTTGGACCCTACGAAAGCTTACAATATATGCACAACAGTGCAACAATGGACATCTTGTGACTTTATATATCTAGGAAAAGCTATGATGCTCTCTGGATCTAGCCATAGCCAGCGCACGGAATGGAATTGGAATATTAAACCACACAAGCAAATAAAGGGTCTTTTGTCCTTTGGAACGTAAATTAAAGCTGTACAATCTCTCCTTTTCTATTAATGTTATCTCCCAACTTTATCAGATGGTTAAATATTTCCTCTTACTCTTAGGTTCCAGTCCCAATCCCAACCCCATGCATGCATATGATATCTTTGATTCGTCGTGGGACCTCCTTCACTTATAATTATCCTTTCTGTCCATGAACACCAGTGGTTCTGCTTCTTTCCAGTTAAGAGACGTTTCATGTTCATAAACTAACCATTTCAGGAACATGGCTTCCAATTACGTATACACATCACTGCACCCTCTAATTGCAGACACAAACCTTTTAAATTGCATGTCGCCATCGCCATCGCTATTACAATATTGCAATTCTGTCGTGTACTGCAATTTATTTTAATTATGTTTCTAGTTTCTGAATACAATTAATTTCCATTATTCTCTATTAAATCATTTTCTCTAACCCTAATCAAATATGTTCATTGCTTTATTAAGTGCCAATTCCCAGATCCCTCCATTTCGAAATCTGCTTCTGTTTCACGTACGACTTTCTTGTCTGAATGTATCCAATAGCCCTAGAGAAGATGGTGACATGGTGCGTCTCCTCCACGACTTAAAATGATTGGCATATGAGGTTTAATAATGGATTAATATAATCATTATATTATATTAATACACTTCTCGATTCTAAAAAAGAGTTTGTCTAGATTTTGGTCAGAAAGTATCTGGCATGCCAAGAGTGTTCAATTCATTCCAAGATTGTTCGACTGAACATGTCTTTTTTGGAGTTAGATATGATTAATTAGGACCAGGTTGGAATATACCGATTATGTCTTGTCCAATATGTGGCTGTTTTCCACTTAATCCTTGATCATTGCAACTTTAAAACGACTTTCTGTAATTAGAAAATGCGTTTGGAGCGATCTTTAGGGCTATCCTCTTTATTGTCGTTTTCTTGGAATAATTGTAGGATGAATATGGTATGAGAAAGCTCTCAGTTCTTTATTGTTTGTTGTGCCATCTTCATCGTGCCCATATTGAAACTACTTGGCTTAAAATGAATGTCCGTACGAAAAATTCCAAATGTCGCACAGGCAAAGCAAAGCATGACGTCCTGGCTTGGGTGTGTACAAGTTGCTGTATGGTTTTCGAGCTTCGAAGGGTGGTTAAGGTTTTTCGTTATGCTTTTGCGAAAACGATACATTTTGTATTGTATCTGTCAAGGATGGTCTCGTCCTACGGCCTTGGAAAGCTATGCACGTTCTGGGCTTTTTACGCGTGGGCTCCCTCGTGGAAAAAACAAAGTAAGTACAGAGACATCAATCAAACATTTTGTAGTCTAGTGACGAAGGAGGTTTAGGTCCTTATCCGTGTTGTAATACCCAACTGTTTGCGTCGTAATATGCCGACAGTGCGACAAATTGCAATACATAATACATTTGATTCGATCGAAGAGTTTTAACATTCTTATTGTTGGTACATAAATCATATCAATCAATGCAAGAGATCTTGAGGCTTCAATGTGGCCCAGATTACACTTCTGCTCTAAACTTTGGGCCAGATCTATTTTGCATCTCAAGGGTCTCCAATTTTTTAAGAACATGAATCAAGTGTTTTCACGAGTCTACTTGGAAAATTTTAGGTCTCCTATCAATAAAATCTCTTACCTCCAAAAACCTTAAATAAATGTTACAAAACGGACATGATTTTTTTTTGGTTAATTGGAGATAAGAAACTAACGAGGACTAACCCCTTAAAAAGGCCACTGATTTCTGATCATTTTGAAGTAACAATCGAAGTTCTGGAGCTGGATTCTTTCAAAGAGACCATTGAGTCATAGTAGAGGAGCCCTGCTTAGTTAGGAAATCCGCACATTGATTAGCTTTACGAAAAATATGCTAGAAAGAGCAACACCAATCTCTTGCAATCAACGTCTTGATATCCTCAACAGGAATAACATAGGATGCGAATGGGAGCAAGAATTCAGTACCAGAGTCACCACATCATGAGAATTAGACTCAACAATAATTTCAGTATCCACGAGCCCACGCCAAAATTAAACCATGTCGAAGTGCCTACAATTCGGCTATACTATTAGAAGCATGACCAACATATCCTGAGAAACCAATAATTCAGCATCTATATTCACCTCGAATCATGCCTCCAAATCCAGCATCACACGAATTACCAAGAGCACTGCTATCCACATTTAATTTAACAAAACCCCTCGGAGGACAGTGCCAAGAGATCCACACACTAGTAGTGGGTGCAGGATCCGAACTAGTATGATCAAAGGCCTTTCTACAGTCATTGATCAACATGGTATGCCAATGACATTGAGCAAACTTCTTTAGCAAGGATAATATGCTCTGCTGCTGTTCTCCCAGGAATAAAAGCACCTTGCGTCGGACTAACAAGAGATTCCAAAAGTGGCCTTGGTTGGGTTGGTCATGCTAGGCCTGGCCCCAGGCCCATGCATCGATGACCCATTCGTAGGTGGTAACCTCCCATGCATACGTAAAGACCTACGTAAAGACCTAAACCTAGTAGCTATTTCATATATAAATCGATCGGTCCGGGTCATCAACATAATTTTTGGCGGTAGTGCGGCAGGAGGATCTACCGTCAGAGGAAGAAAGAGGTATGCCAGGCAGGACTTATCAGCAAAGAAACAGAAGCAAAATGACGAAGCGATCTCGTTCGACAAATCTGATCTGGATGGTGTCAGCTATCCTCATGATGATGCGCTAGTAGTCAATCTGAATATGGATGGTAACGAGGTGAAACTGGTGATGATTGATACAGGTAGCTCGGTCGACCTAATGTATTACGATGCTTTTAAGCAGATGGAGATACCGGAGGATCGACTACTGTCAATTGAGGGACCCATCAAAGGGGTAACGGGAGCATCGGTCTACCTATTCGCCCGAGTCTTCTTG
>JAOSBP010000204.1:21213026-21230628 GCA_027563825.1 Erythroxylum mucronatum
TGTCTGGCTTCAACTTCCAACTGTTGAGGTAAAGTTTCCTCATACATTTAGGCATTGGTAATGTTGAGCTATTTTCACTGATTGATCATTCTTGTTCCCTGTCCTTTTTGATTTTATTTTTCTAGTTTTTAGTTTCATTATATTCTAACTCATCAAAGATATGATGGTCTATGAAAATTAAAAGTTTCCATTGTACAGCTAGATAATTTACACAATTACCAAAAAGCATCCTAGTGCTTGTTTCTTATGCCTGTGTTGATTCCATGTTCTTCAATATTTATAGTGGAGTTGGAGTAGTCACCGTCTGATAGAAGTTTCTGGTGAATTTGGCCACCTATGTTGCTAACAGAAATTCTGCCTTTCGAATTATCTCCTGTCCTAGAGTTCTAAGTCTGTGCCATGATGTAGGATAATTATGGTTTGTCTCCGTTATCCCATTTTTCCACTTCGACTCATTTGTTTGTTTAATTCAATACTTCTTCATCAGGGTGCAAAGCAATTATACAATAACCACCTGCGTCCATTTCTCTTGAGGCATCATGGTAGATTCGATCTACTTGTTGGATTTGCATATGGCGAAATGGTATGTCCTCAGTATTGTCATTTGTAGCAAATTATTATCTGGAATTGCTTACATTTAGGAAATTTACAGGTTAGATTTTACAGTAGGCACCAAGCAGAAATCGTGTATGCCAAGACCATACTCCTGAAGATCATGGGGTCAGGTGATGAGGTTTATTATTGTATCCATTTGTTTGTTTATGTAGTGATAATCAGCAACCGAATTCTCCTGCTGACCTTTCCTATTTCCCCTTTGCAATTCTTGTCTGGACCAGGTGGTAGAATGCCAAAGCCCAAATCAAACCGCCCAGGACAGCCTCAAATAGAGGACAGCTCGCCAACAATATCAGATAACGATGACGATTGATGCATTTTCCTTTGCAACTTTGTGTCAGGCTAAGGCAGACGCGCGCATATCCAACTAACAGAAAAGTAACTCGCTAGTTTTTCGCTCGAAGAGTGATTTTATGAATGCAACCAACTAACTTCGTAAAAGAAAAAATCAGTCAGAGTTGCTTCATTCCAATTCATGTTCAAACATCCAAATAACAAGTTGCACCTCAAAAAACAACAATATAAAAGCTATGCTTCTCTCTCTCTAACCAAATAATACAAAAACTCGAATAAACTCCTGATTAGCTACTTAATTCCATAAATTTCAGTTACAACTAAGGTGTTAATATAATACAATGGCTGCTGGTCAATCAAAGTTAGGACACCATTTACCGAGAGTCCAAGACGTATTTTTCCAGGTCGTTATTCCGTTTCAACTGTTCCCTTCACCACCGTGGGATTGAAGAGCCGAAGAAGAATTATTCTGTTCAAGGTCAGCTACGGCATCTGCTCCGTATAATCGAGTCAATTCTTCCTGTTTTATAAGAACAAAATGGAACTTGATGGTTAGTTTCTGTGTCTCCTAGATAATGTATTAAGCAAAAGCTTCAGATCACTTTGCTATTATTAAGCATCAATAATAAAGGATCCAGGACACGAGCAAACCTTAATTGAATCATTTTCCGATCCAAGTTTTTCGCATTCATCAGATAGCCTTTGTAGTTCATCTCTGAGATTGCTGTTGTCATTGGACAAATTGTCCACCCTGGTTTGTAGGTCTTCACACTCAGCCTGGCAAGGACAAATCAATTAAACCCATTGATTCATGCGTCTAATAAAAAAGATTGGCGGGACAACATACTCAAACTTCAAAAGCAAACCAATAATTAGAAGAGGCATATAGCAACACATTAGCCACTATTGACTATGAAACTCTGAAAATATCTTGAGCAGCCACTAAACCTAACTTGAAGAGCCATAGGATCATACCACAGATCATATCTGTGCATCCTAAATCCGTCGAAGCCCCATGGAATTTTTTCTAGAACTGTTTGCACATATAAATTATTGAATAGAAATCATGTTTGGAAAAAAAATCCACCTAAATTAGAGAAAAACAAATGTTATCATCACTCACCCTTCTACTCCATTAAAAGAAAAAATAAAAATAAACCACAAAGCAGCTGATCCTAGTTCTAAAATCAGCAGTAGATCAAGGACATATGTAGTGATTAAAAAGGGCAACTGCTAAAAATACCTGTTTGCGCAGTCTCGACCGTCTGGCTGACTCCCTGTTAGATTGCTTTCTCTTCTGCCTTTTCAGTTCTCGCTCATCCTAGCAGAATCAGTGATTGCATACAATTCAGCAGAACGAAACATAATTCTAGAGCCTAATGGTTGCTGTAGTAGGCATGCAGATTTCCATGTACAAAAAATTACGGGAGCATTGCAGTTAAACATATCAAAAATCAATAGCCTTCCCAGAGAATGAGGTGATGGCAAAAGAACAAAAGCAGAATACCAAACGTGCAGTTGAAAGTGTAAACTGATGAAGTCAAACTTAGCATGACATTTTTGCTCATGATATAGAAGTAGTTCTTTGTTTTAATAAGCACGCTTCGGAGAAATCCAAGAATCGTACCCACTGTTCAGGCATCCCGGTGGGGACAACTGCAGTCGATCTCATTTTTGCCCCCCCAGAAGCAGCAGTTGCAGCTGAGTCCCATAAGTCCATCCCAATATTTAGATTAGTTGCTGGCACAGACACAATAGCCTTACCAGGCGCTGAACCTTGAATATTTGCCCCAGCAGCGATATTTTGTGCATTGGCTGCAAAAGTAGTGTGTCAGTGCAGGACTATTTTCCTCGTATAAAAACATGACCAACTGGATTGAGAACATACCATCCGCGAGCATCTGGTCAAAGCTTCCCTTCTTGTTTGCAGCAAATTCCTAAAACAAGTAGGTCAAGATACAATAAGAGAACTGAAAAGAACATAATGCTTGACACAGTAATGCATACCTGTTCGTTAGTATTATCATCACTTCCATCTGATGAGCCATCACTTCCGCTATCAGCACTGTTAGCATGTATAATTATAATCAGAAAATAGTGCATGACAACGATCTAGAGATGTAATAATATCAAAGACAAGATTGGCTACATTATTTTAGATAAAGAAAATTTAACCATAAACCTGGATCAACAGACCTTTGAGAAGCACCATCATTTCCTGAACCAGAAGCTACCTTGGCACTCTCCCCTGCCTTGCCTCCTGAACTTGCTCTCGGTTTTTTGGTTGAAGTACGGTCTTTTCCATTTAGTCCCTTTCCTACCAACTCTGCACCAGCCTGAGCTGAATTTGGAGTCTATAGAGGAGAGTGGGCAATCAATGAACAAAAGAAATCTAACAGCGCAAATATAAGTGGGCAAATAACCCTTAAAAACTCAAAGTAAAAATGAATCTATGTCAGAAGACAATAAGAGAGAAAACCTCATATTTTATTTACCATGGCCATATTAGTCTGAGCATATACTCCCGCAGGATACAAAGCTGGGTATGGAACAGGGGTTCCATATGGTGGGATCAATGGATGCTGAATATTGACCAATAAAAGGGCAAATGAGAAACTCCTTATCAAAAGGTAAAATGTACCCAACCATACACATCACAGGGTGTTCTCAAATGAAAGAAATTAGTACCTGGCTTCCCCAAAGGTAGGGATGGGGACTCGGAGAAGCAACAGTTGGGGCAAAAAAGGGAGGTGGGGTGGCACCAGCACTATAGTATGCCTGAACAAATAGCAGTTGTAAACATTCACAATAAGCCACATAGATAGAATATTGATCTATAAATCTAATGAAAGAAAAACCTGCATAGAGTTCGACCAATCAGGATATGTCAGTGTCGCTGGTATTTCCTGTAAACCATGAAGAGAGGGACTATCATACTTGTACATCCCTTTTTGTGTGCACACAAGTATCTATGTGTCTTTTTGTGTTTGTGTGTGTGTCTATGTGTCTGTGTGTGAGAGAGCGAGAAAGGACCTGAGTTGAGGCTGCTGTTTTGGAAGGCTTAGCTGGTGTACTCTCTTCCCCTGTCCCCATTAAGAATCAGCTTAGTAATCTGATTCTCAACAGCTATTAGATACTGAGTAGTCCTATAAATATTTATGAAGACTCTGCAAAAACAAAATAAAGATTGTTAGCAGATATGGCATGTTTATATTCAGATAAAAGTTCTGTTGAGTTGTATTCCTCTTGTATCATAGGCAAAAAAAAAAAAAAAGAAATATCAGCTGTCACTCAGAGAGAACCGTTCAGAGAGTGCTTCATTACATACTACACATTTCACATTGAACCTAGGGCAAAAAGGACCCCAAAAATGAATTCAGCCACATTCAAAACAGATCTCTGAATCAAACAGCATTTTTTAGGACAAATTGGACGTGTGAGCCATTCATTTAAACCTTAATCTTTTATTATGTTCAGAGCATATACTCTCCAAAACCAAACCCATGACCTCTTCAACAGATACACTAAGTTTGCTAAATCTATCTAGATTCTGTCAAGTCATACTCATATAATCAGTCTCACTCCCCATCATCAAGGACACAATTATCTCTAAGGGCACAATAGTGTATTGAAACTTTGACCTCAAGCCTAAAGGCAAACTCAATTGCACTAATTGGTCGAGCAGGGCAAAATCTTCATACTTATGTTAAGACACATTCTCCGGACTCGAATAATGCTCAATAAAGTACCAATATATGGTCATGATCTCTTTGGTCATCTTCTTTATGAATAAAATTTTCAATGTAAAAATTGGATGTCGTCTCAAGTTTCCATTCTAACATCAACAATCTTGCAACCAGATCCTTAAAAAGAATAGATAGATGCTCCAACCTGCAGACAGGAACTTGGGAAAACTAATATATTGATCACTCTTTCAAAAGTTCATCACCAAACTGAAAGAAGATAACTAATCACCGGAGAAACAGGAAAAGTCATCACATGAGTCTCTAAAATTTTCGAACAAAGATTAGAGGCGTGGACAAAATAGGTGCTCTATTCTGTGTTGGGGTATGTCAATGAGTGCAATCTAACACAACCAATTGAACGTTGATTCATCTCAAATTGAATTCCCATGATTCTAGGACTTCCAAGCTTAACAATGCATTACACCGATAAATTCTAAACTCGGGAGTTAATTATAATCTCCCAAATCCCACAAACCTAAACCCATTCTGCAAATCACTAGTGTACAAATTATCTTGTACCATTTTGCCGTATGTGATTGGCCAATTACTTGTCAAGAGAACGTCAAAGCTGCAAACGTGATGACTGTAAATGACGTCAAAGCAGTTATACATACTAAAAGACAAGAAACTTCGTATTGTCATTATAAATCTAGAATAACAACCTCTACAGTAGCTCCAATTTCTCTGGGGATGATTGTACAGCCCACATTGCGCTGTCTATAATCTGCCTTTCCTAAGAACAGACGAACTTCGTTCCAAGTGTGAGTTAAACATGGCCATTACAGCTACAACACACCGTACTTCTTCGAACGTTAACAACAACTCGAAACATTATCCAAAGCCCAGTTCGTAAAAAATGCATAATTCCATAATTGAAGCTAAGTATCTATACACCCGTGTGCGAAAATAACATCAAAATTATCGATGGGCGGAATGACACATCCTTAAACTAGAGAAGACATGTAGAAGCAGAATAACCACGAATAATCTCCAATCCATACAAAAATCTCAAACCCAAAGAGCAGAAGATAATTCAAAAAGAGAAGCAAATTACAAGATAATGAAAGTATGAGAACAAGTAAAATATGTATATGAATAAAGATAACTATCAGATTGATTCCGTTAAGAATGAAACTAACGGATACCAAGAAGTAGCCAACAAAGAAAGAAGCTTTAACAATCAAGAAATAAGACAGAGCGAAAAAGCTACCTGGTCACAAGGGGCGTGGCGAGAGGGGGCTAGTGGGTGAGGTGGAAGTCCAAGTGGGATAGGTTTTGTAGAAAAGGAAGTCCCAAGACAAAGAGGACTTGTACTTCTCTTTATATTTCTCTTGAATCTATTATTTATGTACGAAGAATCCAATCCAACGGCTTAGAATTTAAGACGGGGAAAGCAAAATCCCAAAAAGGCCCATGCAACTCCTCCTAAACAGACGACCATACTCCCTACAGATAGACAGACAGGCAGACAAGAGACGGACACCCTATTCGACCACCCTCCGCCGTCGTCAACGGCCAACGGTAACAAACATAAGATGAAAGATGCGTTGGAGAGACAGCCAATTTGAGAGCTTTTTGTTTTACTGGATTAGATTTGGGTGCCAATGGTGAGTTAGATTAGGGTTTTTACTGGGTCAGGACACGTGCTAAAATGGTGTCGTATGACTGTCAAACTCATCAACCGAACTGACACCTCATTGGATAATGAATGATTTTATTTTTATGAATATATTGAGAAAGCTGAGTGGATGTAAACGACAACTGGTTATGGTTTGGTTAATATCTGACAACCTCAGAGTGAGTCAGGGAGAATAAGACTTACGTCCTTGTAACCGTTATTGTACTTTTCAACTAACCTTTCCTCTTTCATGGGGAATGTCATTCCTTCTGCTTTAGATAAAAAAGCTAAAAATTCTGTGTAATTCAATTTCTATATTTTCTGTGTATACAATTGTTCTTGCTGTTCTTATGCGTTATTGTAACTACGCTCAGTTGACTGTTCTATCAGCTTCGCAGCTGTGTGACAAAGGAAAAACTCAAAAAATGTTAACCATCTGTGCACATATGGAACTATCCTACCTAAATTGCGACCCTCTCACATAAAGCATCTGACGATGGAGTCAAAGAAATGTTTTGAGCGCTTGTTCTTATAAGACTCTGTTGCTCGGCTAGTGTCCAGTGGGGGCACTTCCATCAACTTGGGAGGTGGCACGTCTGCATTACATAGTTTTTCAAGAAAACCTCCAAGGAAATGTGTTATTGTTACAAATTCTGGTCGGTCTTTGGGATTCGCTGCCCAGCAAGCCTCCAGGAAAGGAGCCAGCTCATTGGGAATATTTTCCAGGCTAGGCCTTAAATTCTGCACATACGGAGTAGTCATAAAACATCTGCCTCAGTCTGGAAATCAACTTAAGTTATGAGGTTTTATGACAAAGTAGGTAACATTGCTATAAAACTTTGCTCCAAGAGGACTTATAGGACATACATGAGCTACGTTGGCATATGCTACTTGAAAGCCATGCCTTCCGTTAAAAGGTAATTCGTTTGTTAGCAGTTCCCAGAAAACAATTGCAAAACTATATACGTCCACCTTGCGGTCATAACGTTTCTTCTCTCCAACTATATGGTCCTCTGTTCTGATTACCTGAATTTAAGTAATCAGGGAACTTAAGTGTAATCAGGCACCAGTGGCATGTAATTCAAAATTATGAAAGCAGTTACCTCTGGCGCCATCCACCTGTAAGTACCAGCTGTACTATTCATTTCATTGCTTGATTCTTCTATTGCCATGCCAAAGTCCGCCAACTTAATCCTCCTTTTGTCTTCTGTAAGAAGTAGATTGTCTACAATATTCACAAAAGGCATTCCAGTGATCATCTGACAGCAAACAAGTTTTGAGCCATTCCAGAAATTGTTATAGGTTGGGTTCAGGAATTCCTGAATAGGGTTGAATACACCAGGATTCAACTTGAATTCTGGAAGGACTGGCTTCCGCCAAACATTATCAGGAAATATTGACAAAAGGTCATTTTCATATAATTGAGCTTTCCAAAGTATTTTAGTTCGCCAAGAACTTAATTTTTCTTGCTCCTTTTGGTAAACAGATAGATCATTTTCATGTATATGAAAGACACAAACAGATAGATCATTTTCACGTCAACCCGAAAATCACTAGAGAGAGAGATAGTATATAGATTAATCGAAAACTATAAAGATGAAAAGCAAATGAATTACTGGGCTTCAAGTCTCGATGAACGATGTGATTTCCATGGAGATACTTCATAGCTCGTGCAACATCCAGGGCAAAACTTATAGCAAGCTTCAGATCTAAAAGCTGTGGGCGGATGCTATATAAGTACTTGGTCAATGTATCACCTGTCATGAGTTCGGTAACAAAGACCAATGCAGGATGTACAACGGCACCAACAAACTGTTTAGCAAAAGACAAGTAAGCATTGGAGCACTGAGAAAATTAATCAAGAGTAATTGATCTTCATCAGCATATTAGGCCACTGCTGAAGCAAGTAAATGAAATACATGCATTAACCAAAGACTCTATAAAGCATAATTTTTCATGAACATATAAATGCATCCATCGCGTCTCAATCTGCAAAAAAGGCAAAAAGTTAACTCAATACAACCTAATTCACCTAAGGCATCCAACTCACTCATTTCTCTGTTTTACAAAAATCTGTTTAGCAATAAACCGAAAGTATGATACAAAGTCAGACCCAACTTAATGTTCCGATTTCTTTATCTGCCACCATGGAAAAAAAAAAACAATGTACACTCAGAAGACTAAATATTCCATCCTAGTCACATATTCCTGAATTTAACAAGTATTGCTATTGAGCAAAAACTGATAGTTTACAGTAGAAAATCCAAAACCTTTAAATGTTTCAAATTTCGTATAAGCAAGAAGAAAATTAAAAAAACTAGTGGCACCAAAAGTATAATCATTCATACAACTAAGAACATTTTTTTTTTTGAGAATTAACTAAGAACATTATCGTTGATGCGTTCGGAAGCTCATCTAACAAAATACCTTGACAATATTTTCATGGTCCAAACTCGAATGCAAGTTGATCTCCTTCTCGAATCTCTCCTTGCGTCTATCAGTTACAGCTGATATCCTCCTTGGCTCTAATACCTTCACAGCAACAGCCTTTGATTCAAACCTAGAAAAAAATCCAAAAATCACTAATATCTTAGTGCACATTCCAGAATGATCATGTATTACAAAGCAAACCAAATATTTGCAAGAGCACGAAACACAAACATTGTCAACATGCACAGATTATAAATGAGATGAAGCGGTTTTCAGTAATTTGGTGGAGCTTAGAGATTTCCTTAGTCAATTTTGTTCTAATGGTAGCAAGTTTTACTTTCTACATTGTCATGCCTCTTTTCTGGCCTTGACGAGCTCATTTTAGCTTTCCCCTTCTTCTATTTCATGTCTGGGATGATATTCGGCCACTTCTCATGTCCAAGTACAATATAATGAATCTCCTCGCATAATTAAAATCTACCTTTTAAGATTCGTTCAAATTCAATTTCTTGGAAGACAGCTTCTTATGGCTCATGCATATCTTATGATTTCTCTTCCATGTCAAAAAACAAGGCTTTGCTTCACAAGAACAATTAGAGATAAGTCTCCTTAATGCTTCCATATTTCTTCCATTGAAGTTACACATGGATATTCTGAGCTACTCCATGCCCAGCATCCCTTGAAAAGAAAAGATCATTCCTGACCATTAATACTCATATGCAACTTATTCAAAGTCCTTCAAAACCTTCCCACATGATAGTTGATTAATCAAGATTTCTTATAGGGATATTAGCTGAGTCACACAATTCTTACATTCATTGAGCTCTGCCACCTAGTGGTGACGGCAGCCATCATCACGTTATTACTCTTCACGATGGTAATTTTAGTAAAGAACCAAAAGAGAGAATAATTCATTTGCCACCATCCATCTCTATCTGTATGTTTTATGCCTGTATTTTCAACAAATGGAATTAATTCATTCCAAACAATTGAAAATACTAGAATCACCTCATTCACAATCCTTTGCTCCCATCATTGCTAAAAGGAAACTATATAAGCAGATTTATCTCATGCTCATCCATCTTACACCGACTTCAATTATCCATCTCTAAACAGATATATCCCAACCATTTGAGATGACCATAATATGAAACTGCAGTCCAACCTGTACTCCTATACGAATGAACACGTGGAATCACAATCCTAAAGGGGCAGCACATCTTAACTAAGGAAATGTACCTGCCATTGCCATGCTTGATAAGGGATCTGATCATCGTACTGTTTGAAAATTGTTGTGAAGATAATGAAATGATTACTAGCATTGAATTACAAGTTTTAAAAACTTAACAAACGCAGAGCAGTACCTCTTTAATAAAGCTGATACATCTACTATCTATAAGCATCTATTTACCATTAAAAGATATGAAATACATAGTTTGCTAATTAATATCTACACCAACATGGATAGGTTCTTGATAACGTTTATCCGTATTTTAGCACACAATTTATGATAAAACTGAAGGTTCACTAACCAGTAATTTATAATGTTAGAATTCTTAAGATGCCTAAAGGACACACCGATATAGCTGACCTTTTACAAACTTTATAATTTGCTTAAAGACAAATGGAGCCTATTTGGTAACCAAGCAATTTAAATCAAACCTCATGAATGGCTACACATTTAACTATCCACACTTTCTGATATAATTGCAGAAACCAACAACATAAACATTCTCTTCATGGAGATTTAGCGCAACTCAAAAAAGACTGAAGACTATGAATAGTTCCACATATGACATAATCTCAACCCAAACTATCTCTTTGCATTAGCATTTAACAATCTGGGCATGCAAATATGATAAGGTCCATATCAAAAGTAGTTTTGTTATCAGAGACAGATACACAAGGTGAAATACGGGCAGAAGGAATGAACTGGTTGTATGCTGAAGTGGAAACTGTTAAAGGGGCTTGGATACAGTGTAGGTAACTGAGGAAGCCCCCGAGGCTGCCTTCTCCAAGTTGACATTAGTTTTCGAGTGATTTTCTAATTTCTACTCATGACAGAGACCAAAAGACCACTTCTTTTTCCCTTTACCACTTTCCAAATCTTAAATAAACAAAAGGAAAGTTTAAGAATTTCCAAGAAAATGAATGAAGAACAAAACAAGAATCTAGCTCTCGCATATCACAAGAAAATTTGAAACCGCTAGAAGCACAGGTCCTATAAAAAGATTGACAATTACAACAGAACCCAAAATTCCAAAGACCAGCAGGAACACAGTTATGCAAACAAAGAACGACCGAGAATTCAACAAAACCAGAACAAGCACACAATGTGATCAAACCCAGAAAGCAATAATCAACGAAAGACAAGTCCTTTAGGGACATACACTCCTTGGAAGACAGTAGACATAGGCCCATCACCGATCTTTTTACTAACAAACACCTGATTAACATCAATAACCAAGCCCTTGTCAATATTGAAAACAAACTTCTCCTTATAATTCACTTCATCATTTTCATTGCAGATACGCATTTCCAGAGTTTCAGTAATCTGAGAACGGTAAAGTTTCAATCTTTGCACTAACAGTGATCATCCAGAGAAGGAATGATACAGAGAAGTGCATGTCCTCACACATGGCAGGTGGGTCTATATATAGTGTAGGTAATAAATGTGATTTCCCTTTTCATTTCTCTGAGGAAAATTATGGTATGTTTTTTGATAGTGTTTAAAACCAAATGTCTGAGCCAAAAAAGAGGGAAAGTTAAGCCAAGCCTTCCTCCATTAAAGGGATTTTCCATTATCATTTTATTTTATCGAGTCCATCCAATCAACTGGGCTATGCTAATCTGCTGTAAGTACTTGATAAGCATGTTCGTTTTATTGCAAATCGTTGGTTGAATACTGAATAAGTTTCACAACTTGTGCACATTCACCGTCCGATTGAAAGGAAGGTGGGTGATCAGAATGAGTCTTTTTAGTAACTGAACATTTTTGTAGTGTGGGCCGCTCATTAATTGTCATGGATTTTATTGTAAAAGAGAAAATTACTAATTAACTTTCATAAATACTATTGATTTTTTCCATCTTCCATTACAGACTTTAAATGGCAACATCCAATCACGGGGACCTAATTCAGTCTTATCCTCTCCCTTTTACATTTTCTACTTAAACCTTAGTCGACCTTCTACCTCTTCTCTTGCTGTAAGCTTTCCTTCTAAACTTTTACTCCATTATTTTTGTGTATTCAGTTATTTGCCTGGTTAGCACTTCTATGGTTATAATTTCCTAGAATTTTAATGCTTCCTGAGTCAACTATAGTTGATGACACATCTTTTACAGTTCATTTGTTTCTCTCCCTATGATCCATACATATACTGCCTTTTGTAACACTACTGTTGGGCAATTAAGATACCAGTTATGGAGGAACCTTTTTGTTACTAAGATTAGGTGACTATTTGACAATCTTTTGTTGTTTGTTATAAACAATGGGAAAGGAAGGTATTTTTGGTTCCTTCTGTAATTTTTGGTAAAGATGCATAGGCACTCAATAATTTTAGTGCTCATGTTCCAAAAAAAATGCATTTGAAGTATATTTTTGTTTAGGAATCTGAACAACTGAGTTTTTAAGTTACAAGAGATAGTAGTTTCTATTAGATTAAATCGCCTCAGGTTTTATGTATATTTATACATCATATTACAAATGAAGGGATTGTTGATAGTTAGCTATTAGATAAAAGGTATAATTTGTCCTCTAATATTCTACAAAATTTTTAGATTTTCTTATGATTATATATGGTACCAATTCATCCCTTAACATTTACAAAATAAAAAAATTAGCGTTCTAAAATATCACTTCGCTAGGTTTCCATTAGTTAGACATGATGGTCTTGTCATAAGAGAACAAATAGGATGTCAAATCAATCAATATGCTATATGGTGTGTCCTATATCATTTATTTCTATTTTACTTATAAAATTTTTTAAAATAAAAAATATCTAGTTTTTTAAAACCAACAATTATGATTACACGAAATAAACTCAATCTTCCTTTTTTCCTCCAATTTTCATTTTCATTGAACCCTGATTGACCCCTAATCTAGTCTACAATGTTTTTTCTCAAATTGTATAGTAATTGACCTACAAAATCTTCTCTATCTTTAAACCATAAAACATATTTTCATTCTTAAACATTAATGTGTGTTGAAGCTGGGTAAAAATACTTTCTATCTTGTTTTAGTGTTTTCTTATTCTTACCCACTCTATTTTGGTGTGTGTATACTTCATTATCATTTCTCCCTTGTTTATGTTCTCTTCGTTATACTTCTTGCCTAATTTATTCCTAATATGGGTAGATTTCTTCGGATGTGTATTAACAAGTATGCTTTGCTTTGCATGTGTATTACATTTAATGGGAATTTTTAAGTATAGGTCTTCAACTAACAACATTAATGCTTTATTGATTGATAGTCATGTTTCTTAGAAGAATATGATGGTTATTTCATGCTAATTGATATTGTTTCCTTGTTGTTGATTGATGGTTATGTTTCTTACAAGAATTTGATATTGTTATTAATGCTTTAGTTATGTTGCTCGTGAGAATTTGATGATTATTTCATGATGATTGATAGTTATTTCTATTTTATTGATTAATGGTTATGTTTCTTGTGAGAATTTAAGATTATTGTTGATTGGTTTTGTCATCACCCACACCAGAAAGATGTAGTAGTTGAGATTAGAGGTGTCATACTCTAGGTCTTCAAGTAACAACAATTCTTCAACTAATGTCTAATGTTTATGTGGATTTAATAATGTCTAAGGACTTCATAAAGTGAAAGAAATCCTAAATATAGGTTTTATAAGTGCCCAAAATATCCAATTATTGAAAAATATTATGTTACAATACTCAATATAGGAACATTAATTGAATATCTATGTTAATTAATATTTGTTTTTATGAAGATTGCAAGGTTGGGAGTTGCAAATTCTTTTGTTGGCATGACGACTCCCTTCACAGATAGGGTTGTTCATGTTATTCAGAAATCAATGAATGAAAATAATAATCTAAATTAATAATTATCAATGAGTTATAAAAGGACAATTTAAGATGAGGTGTGTGAGGGAGCTGTCAGAAGATTGAAAATGGAAGAACAAAAGGAATAAATTTAGGATGAAAAATAAAACAAATAGAGTATGAACTTAAGCTTGTTATAAATGAGAACAAGGAGCTGAAGAAGATACTCATGACATATCTCATTATTCTTTTAATATTGATATGTATTATTATCATGTTTTTTCAATATTGAAATTATAAGGCCAATGTGAGAAGTACTTGTATGTAATACGATATTAAGGAGCCATAATATGTGAGAAATACTTGTTTGTAATATGGGCTAATATGATATAATATAATTCTTACTCTTTTCTTATGTTAGTATATACTTTCTAAGAAGTCATGTGTGTTGTACATCTGAAGTTGGTTATTCTATTGAGAATGTTGGATATCATTGATAAGCTATTGTGGTTGTCATATTCAAATGTAACTATATTAAAATTAGGCAATAAAGAAGATTGTGATAAATGAAATTCAACTAGTTTAATAAATCTTCTCCTTATTAGCAATCATGTTCTTGAGGCAATCATAGAATTATACGAGGAAATGGTTTAAGACAATATAAAAGGTTCCATTTAAGTCCATGTATATGAACATTGTGAAATTTATATATGTAAAAACTTGATAAATTAGTTTCCTTCTTAAAAGGACATTATATGAGTTTTTTTTGTGAAATTAAATGTGTTAAAACAATAGTGCTTGTTCATATAAATATATTCAAAACTTAACAAGGAAGCTGAACATTTATAAAATTTCATAATTTATCGTGCAAAAGAAAATTAATTTAATTTATTGAAAACAAGCATAGAATGGTTGTTGACAATTGGAAATTATCATTTCTAGGTACATTCTACTGTCGACTGTTTCATAAAAAAAGTAAAAGACTGTAGGTCCATAGAAGTTAACTGTTGGCCCCCGGATTTTTTTTATTAAAATTAAGCATGATTTAAATGAATTATGAGGTTGATGGATTATTTTGTTGAGTTAATTATTATGTTAATGTTGCTAAGATTTTATGACATAGGTAAATTGAATTAAAGGATTAAAGTAGTAAGATTGTATAAGGGCAAATTGGGCATGACACTTAAGTTTAAAGACCATAAGCATATAAAGAAGGGGTAAAGTGGACTTTTTACCCTCATTAAGGGTATTAAGGGAAGAAGAAAAATGTGTCTTCCATTTAAGAAGAGAGCAAGAACGTGAGTGAGAAGAAAGAAAGGAGAGAGTTTTGTGGGAGAGAAAAGAAGAAGAAGAGAAAATCAAGCTAGGGTTTTGGGAGTTCTTGAAGAGTTTGAAGCTAAAATAAGTAAGTATAAGTATTAACCCTTCTTGATTTGTTGAATGAAGCATATTTAGTGATAGTTAGAAGTGAAAATGAAGTTGAATATGCGTAGAAAGTTGTTGATGAATGATTTAGGCAAATGATCTCTTTTTGGGTTAATGATCAAAGATAGATCATGATTTATATGTGAATGATATTAAGTTTGAAATGAAGTTGAGAATGCAGTGTAAATGAAGTAGAAGGATGATTTTTGTATAAGATGTGTTAGGTGTAGATTTTTGGATGTGAAAAATTTGGAAAATGGGATGAGGGTTGGAAATTTCGTTGGCTTTTGGAGAAGTTCGCTGCGGCGAACTTCTGGCCTTGCTGGGACGAAGTCCACTTTCTTGCACAGACATATTTTGGTATTTTAGGTATAACTTTTTCTGTCGTTATCCAAATAGAGTGATTTTTAATTTGGAGTAAACTAGAGATACAGGCCTACAAATTGTCTGAAAAAATCTAGTGCTAATTCAGTCAATAAGAATTTGAAGTTTTGGATGGAAGTTGAGCACAGAATGTTGTTTAAGTATAAGAATAGTCCGAAAATGTTTGGGTTATAACTTTTAGATTACTGAACCAAATTGAATGATTTTGATGTCATTAGAAACTAAAGACAATGAGGAACATTTTTATAGATGGAAGTGTTATCAAATTTCTTCATTTATCTGATCCGAATGATCATGAAAAATTGGCTCGAAGGTCTAGAATTTTGGAAGAGTTTGATTATTTAGCATTTATCTTAATGAATATGCTATATATATAGGTCTTCAAATTGTATTCCTATTGAATGAGGATTTTTGTCATTGATAAAGGGAATCTAGGAAGGCAAGAGGATCAAGAGGAGAGGCATCTTTGAGCCAGTTATAAGCAAGGATTCTTAAGGTGGGTTTCATGTTTATAATAGGTAAATAAGCCACTAAATGTTTTCTTCGAATCAAGGAGTTTAATGATTTAAATTGCATCATAAATGTTGCATTTATTGCTTCTTGAATGAATTTAGAAGTTTTTATATGTTTGATATATGAATTGTGATGATGATTTATAAAAAGGCTTTGAAAATGATTCTTTTTCAAAAAATAACATGTTTATGAAATCATGTTTTCAGAAATGTGTTTTTTGAAATATCTCATGTTCATGAAGAAAACAAGTTTCGAAAATGTGCCACTTTGGGCAACAAGTTTTCAAGACGTGAAATACATGTTATGTGGGTTTGGTTCGGTCCATTCTATATGTCAAGTGCACTTTGATTAAAGGCTTCTCCTGCCTGCCCGCTAGTGGCATGGAGCTCCTTCATAGACTCCCTCATGTTTACAACTACGCAAAACTACTATGTGGGATTGAGATAGTTCGTTATGTTCATGACTACATATGGCCATTATGTGGGAATGTGCTAGTTCGTTCTGTTTATGGACCCACCCAAACCATTATGATGTGTTTATGTGCTCATGATATGTTTGACAAGATTGATGCATACATGATTTGTACTATTGTGAATTGTTTGACAAATTGAGAATTTCATGGAATAAGCATTTTATGATTTTTAAATGCGGAATTACTATGGCTATGAAAAGGTTCAATGACAATGAGTTTTATAAAGGGTTTTTGCTTGTTTTTTTAATATAAACTTGTTACCCACGAGCCTTCAAGCTCACCCCTTTTCTGTCCCATCTTCAAGTGATAGCTAAGAGATCAAGTGATCAAGAGCCTAAGGAAATTGCTTCAAATTTGCTATTTTGTATTTTGTAATAAGCCAATAGTGTGGCTTTGATATGTAAATAAAGTTTTTCAAACTCTGTTATTTTAGTAGTGAAATAATAGATTGAGGTAGTTTTGATTGTATATGTTTATTTTGACTTCCTTGGAAAAGGGTCGAGTTAAAGTAATAAGTATGTTTTGATGTGACTGTTGCAGACATACCACCCTTGTGAAATGATGTCTAATAATGGTTTATGGAAATAACTCTATAGAATAATATACTCACGTTTCGTGATTTGCAAGAGGTTGGGCTCCGGACTCAAGCAGAACCCAACACTTCAACTAGAGTAATCTAATCAATTCTTTCATTTTCCAAAAAAAAGACATTATAAAACATATGCAAAGAAAAAGTTGATCAAAATTACATCAAAATTTTATTATTTGGGTGTTACATCAACATTCTTATTATTTAAGGGGCCGTTTGGTTCCACTTCTGTTTTTCTGTTGTCGTTTTTGATTTTTGGTTTTTGTTTTCTGTTTTTGGTTTTTGTTTTTTCTTAAAAGAAACGAAAACCTGTTTGGTTGAGATTTATAATTAAAAAACTGAAAGCAAAAACCTGTTTGGTTGAGATTTGTAATATAAAAACTGAAAACAAAAACCTATTTTGTTAATATTTGTAATATAAAAATTGAAAATAAAAATATATTTGTTTTTATTATCATGTTTCTATTCTTTTGTAATTATACTATTATGTGCAATGATTATA
>JAOSBP010000204.1:21246508-21257544 GCA_027563825.1 Erythroxylum mucronatum
TATAGTTAATTAGTTATTTAATAATAATTATTTAACTGTTCTTATAATAATGGAAATATAATTAATTAATTAATTAATAATAATCAATTTAATTAATTTCTAATTGTTGATAATAATAACAACAATTATACAATTGAAACTATATAAAAACGATAACGTTAAAAGCCAAATGTTTATAATAATAAAATGGATGTTTATCAAAGCCAAGTTTATCTTTGTCAAGGCTTAGCTTTTAGCTTATAAAGGAGAAGTGACAGAGCCTCGCGAGTTTAGCCAATTTTAAAGCAAAAACGTCCTCTTTTTTATCTTAGACACAATAAGACATGCTAACGTTAGACAGATAATCTGCTCTCATCTAAATGGTGGGCAACGACAGCATCATCACTTTGTCACTAGAAAAGGACTTCCCCTTCGTCAGGATAGGCCAATCAATCAACATTCAAAAGATAGAACAAGTGAGAGAAGAAAAAGCATCAAACCAGATTCCTGACACGAGTGGTGTTGAGATCAATAACTCTCAAGTCCTTTTGTTCTTCTGCCCTGGAAACCTAAGGTCAGGGTTAGTAGTTTGGGTTCCTTGAAGGTAGGGACAAATGGGATAGATTTCCACTAAGCTTATCCTTGAGTTCACGCTCCAATCATCAGCCACGGACAAGGGAAAAAAGTTGACTAACTTGTAAAAATAATGACTGTGCAAATACATCTCTGTGAAAGATAGAGATAGAAAACTATCCTAAGTTTTAACGACTATTGTGTGATTCAAAGTAAAATTTTTAAATAAAAATTTATTATTATTTTAAATCCTAATATTATTAAAATAATATTTATTACACTTTAAATAAAGTACAAAATTTATAATAAAAATAATCATAAAAGGTTATTTAAACTTTTAACAAAATGTTTAAGTAAAATTTATACCTTTAATTGATATCTTAAAAGTTATTTCATCATGTGGTAAAGTAAATCCAAACTATTTAAAATAAGTTAACTGTTTAAAATTAAATACTAAAATTAAATTATATTTAAAATTAAATAATATCAAAATTATTAAAATGTAATAAATATTATAGCGTCATTTAAACCTTTATCTCGTTGTGTTCATTCTTTACAGTTTATTTACGTATTTGGGTTGGAGAGATGATTTCTTGGCCAATTGAAACCAGGTTCCAATTCGAACACCATCACGCTGACATCATAAGCACAAAGTACCATAACTAGACTTATATGTTTTATTTATTTATTGAGAATCATGCGTACCCTATGACGGGCACCTATTCGTTCTCCATTAGGCTACGTGTGGGATATCAACCCGTTCTGAAATTAGTGGCAAAGCAATGTTATAGTTGTACCCCAGAATATTAAAATAAAATAGTACAGATATGATTAAATTTACAATAAGCTTTTAAATTTTGCTTAATCTCTACAAATTAGCAATTATCTTAGAGTGGTATACTATAAAAGTGGTTTGATTTTGCACAAATTTATTCTTCATATTCGGATCTACAATTACATGGCTGACTGAAGCTGGAGCTGGAGCTGGAGCTGTGTAAAGAGAGCGAACAACGGAGAGAGTCCGAGTTGGTCAAGTAAAAGTGCACATGGGTCGAAACCAAAGTGTCACTGCTCCCAAAAGCAGAGAACAGAAGCGGGGGCCACATTTTTTAAGTTGGTTGGGTACTAATTGGTTTAAGTAGAAGTCAATTTGTACTCCAATTCAAGCCAGTGTTGAGGAAAACATAACATGTTCCTTTTATCTTGAAGATTATTCTAAGTTGGATGGGGTTAGAAGTAATAGTTTATTATGGTTCTTAATCAGACCACGTTGATATAATGCACATTGAACCTTTTCTTTCCAAGTACATGCGTAAATGCTTTTGGCACTTGCTCGATCTACATCAAACTTGGAAAGCTTTTACATCAGGACATGGCTGCATTCATTTCATGACGACGTTAGCACCCTTTTATCTTTAACTTAACAAGCTCTTCGAACTAGAGGGGACTAATGGACTTTATATCTTTGTTGATATAAGGTAATAGTTATCCTATCGTGAAAATGTACCAGCTAGCGAAGATAGAGATAAGGTCCATGTCGTTTTATTGGTTGTGCATGCTTATCTCTAAGAAACCATACATCCTTCAAATTCTATGAACTTAATCAAGCTTGTCACTTTCTTCAGCTAAAATTTAACAAATGCTAGTGTTAGGAGAAATATGAAAGTTCGTTATTACGCATGCCCTTCTATTGGAAAAATGTTGTAATAAAGTTTTAGCTCCCTCTGCATATACTCAACGATAACCTAGCTAAATGTTGAATGCGAGTGTGGTATCTAATAAGGGACAAGCCAAGTTGTGGTTTTATACTTGGGGAAAGGATGAGATTTCGTCAGCCGTAAGTGGTCAGTTTTGTCACTACTAGATACATCTAAATTTTATACAAAAAAAAAAAACTTATTTTAAATATATATTGAATAGAATTTTTAAATACATTTAATAATATATAGATTACAATTTTATAAATAAGTTAAAACTTTATAATATAATTTAATAGATAATTAAGGGATGCGGATCTGAAATTTCAAATATTAAAAATTTTATAACGAATCTCCTACTACTTCAACT
Source organism: Erythroxylum mucronatum (assembly GCA_027563825.1). Taxonomy (NCBI): domain Eukaryota; kingdom Viridiplantae; phylum Streptophyta; class Magnoliopsida; order Malpighiales; family Erythroxylaceae; genus Erythroxylum; species Erythroxylum mucronatum. The sequence goes on from JAOSBP010000204.1 coordinate 21,249,128, forward strand.
ACCCTAAAGATCATTCGTGGAACATATTGATTCTTGTGCGAGCTGAGATTAGGTCAAGCAATGGTTTTCCAGAACTATTTGCAAAGTTCATTTCTTCGATTTACTACGGCAAGAAGATATTTGTTTGGTTTCTATTTTCTTTTTTGCAATTTCTAATTTTTGTTTCTTAATTTTGATTTTGATTTTTCAAATAAATATAAAAATATATTTGATTATTAATTTTAATATAGTTATATTACTAACAATAATTAAATATTAACTGAATTTTATAAATACATATATTATATTATATTTTAATCTCTTATACAATATTTATTCATAAATATTAATGCATATTTATTATATTTTTATTAAATAATTAATTAAGTAAGATATTTGTGAAATTATATTTATATACTAATATTTATTTATTAATAGATAGTTTAATCATTAATCAGTGTTATTATTTATAAATAAATATTTTATATTTAAAAATAATTTCATAACTATATATTTAAAAGTTATTTATTATAAGATATTTTAAATTTAGAATATATTAAGTGTATTTTGAAGGTACTTTTATCTTTTAAAACAATGTTTTAATTTTTAACTTAATCATAAAAATTAAATAAATTATTTATAATTACTATTAAATAATATCATATATTATATATTTAATTAATGGTAAATTACGTTGTGACAAGAAAATGAAAATGAAAAGGAAAATAAAAATAAAATAATGATTTTCTTAACTTACAAACATTGGAATAAATCAGAAATAAAAATATAAAAACCCTCAATCAATCATATTCTTTTACTAAATTTAAAAATGGAAACCAGAAAACTAAAGACAACAATCAAAACAAAGGGACCATAAAATTGTTCGTATTAATCCTTGTTCTACGTCTCCATAGTCACTAGGGTACTTGAGTTGCCAGCTTATTAAAGAATATATCTATCTTTTAAAAGGCTCTTTCAAGCTCCCCAAGTATTTCATCCTCATCCTTTCTTACCCTTCACAATCTACGTCTCCATAGTTCACTAGGGCCCTAGTGAACCTAGTGAACTATGGAGACGTAGATTGTGAATGGTAAGAAAGGATGAAACTTGGTTACTTGGGGAGCTTGAAAGAGCTAGCCTTTTAAAAGATAGGTATATTCTTTAATAAGCTGGCAACTCAAGTAAAGTGTATCCTACTCTTTTGATATGCGCATGGCGTGGTAGCTAGAGATTCCTTTTGGTATACTTTTATTTGACTTGTTTATGGATTTCGATAAGCTTTTGTTTTGACTAAATAAATCAAAATTACATGGGGCTTCAACTAGTGGATGTCATGTTTATCCCGACACTAGCAACGCTTGTTTCCCATCTTCCCCACACTTACATGCTGACAAGTTATATTGTTGGGTGGCAAGATTTCCTTTTGCCTTTTGATTTCCGCTATCTTAGTCTTCCCCTTGATTATAACAATTTCCCAGGTCCCAAAACCTATAAAGCACCAATCCAATTTGCAACCATTTTATCGAACATTTCTCTGGAAAAACATTGATATATGCTTATGGTTTATCCTGAATTTACATGACGAATGATGATCGGAAAAAATACCCTCTTTTATAAGCTACGACGAGCATTTATATTTCTTATCTTGTGCACGATTAGATATTTACAAACTGCTCTTTATTCTTGAAAATGTGCCTAACAATCAAACTAACTTTACTATACGTATCAAGGACTAGATTTTCGGGTAGAAGATATAAGGGTAATCACTGAATTAAAATGCAGAACACCAACTTGTTCTGTTACTTTTGTACGAACATTAAGGCTATGTTTAGTTGGACAGAAGGTTTTTAATAGAATGAAATGAAATGAATAATTTATAATGAAATGAAGTATAAATGAATGTAATATTAAAAATTATTGTTTGAAAAAAATGGAAGAATTCATAATATAATATAGTGAAATATTGTTTAGAAGAAAGGTTTACAATATAATATAGTGAAAAATTGTTTATCATTTTACATTATATCATAAACTTTTCAAATTGGAGGTTTATCATTTTTATCATTGAAGATGAAATAAGATATAATATAAAGTCCTCTTTTTTTTTTGTCTCATTCTATATATCCTCCTAATTAAATGATGGAATAATATTATTATTCATTTTATTTCATTAATAAACCCTCAACTAAACATAGCCTAAGTTATAAAATAGTTATGTGCATGTCTGCATGTGCCTCCATATTGTATGTACCGATCAATAGCACCAGCAGGCTGGATGAAAAATGTGATCTTTCCCCTTCGACTTAAACTTGATTGTGTTGTACATGCCACAAACAAGCTCCTTCCATGTTTCCCTCCTTGCACACCGAGCTCTTTCAGCTTTCTCCTTTTAATCTGTGTGAGGTTTTGTTACATAAATTTAGGTTAATATAAATAAAAAATACTTCATTCTATTTAAAATAAAAGTCGTCTTAGAAAGATTTTAATTATTTAAAATAAGTGTCGTTCGTGACTTTTCATGTATGTTTATGATTTTATTTCCAAAATTACCCTTTAATTTCTCTTACATCTTAATTACACAGATTATATTTTCAAGGTACTTCAACATGCAATTAATAAGGGTATATCAAACATTTCATTAATTTTCTTAATAAGCGTACATCCCTCTAAAACAACTTTTATTTTAAATAGGAGGGAGTAAAAGTTTTCTATAGATTTCAATAACTTAGATTTCAACTACTCCTTAATTCCGCCTCAAATTGTGCGATTATCTGGGTTGGCTGTAAGTATTTAAGCAAGTGCAATATTTAAAACAATCTCACTAAAATCTAAGTCATAAGAGATAGAAAATGAGAGCCGACCACTTAAACAAAACGAAATTCTGAAGTAACGAGAGAATTTATACTTTACAAGGCATGCCTCTCTCTTATGAAGTAGAAATTTCAATACATAAATCTGAAGTTAATATCACTACACATACTCCCCCGTAGTTGGATTTTTGACCAACGGCTATGTATGTTTGTAACTTTAAGCGACCTTAAATGATAATGACGAAAGATTCTAAGCTTTCACTGACACCCCTAATTCTATTCTTCTAGTTAATGATTAACCATGTACAGAATTTACGAAACTTCGCTATTGGGTTTGGGTGTGAACAAGTGGGACCCTTCGTTCCATTTAGTATTGATCCCCGTCCTCTCTTTTACGCTTTGCTCAGCTTTTTTTCTCTTAGCTTTAGCACATGGTAAACCACTAACCAAAGCTAAATTTTGAATAATGATAGTATAGTATTAACTTTGATTAGTACGCAAGAATTTATTTTCCGAGAACACGTGTTGATGTAGGTACGGATTGTTGCAGGCACTAAGGGGAGGATATAGTGATTCGCAGAGTGATTCTTCAGGTGTGTGTGTGGGAATAGTGGTGTTTATGGCCAAGTTTTGGAGTTGTCTCTCTAGTGGTGGTCCACGGCGTGGGAATTTATGGGCATTTGCATAGAGTAAGGTTAGGCTGAAGTACTGAAATGAACTGGTCACCATCGATATATAAGTGAATTGATTGATGGCTGGCCCTACCTCAGGAGACTTTTATATCATGGACGAATCATAAAGGCAAAGTGGTTTTTATTTACTTAAGCAGCTATCTGTTAATCATTGTCAAGTAGCAATTATCAGTCATGAACTAATATCTTACTCTATTCTAAGCTTCAATAATCAAGAAATCTGTAATTTTATTACATGTAGTTTAGGAATTAGTTGGGAGATAAAAGAAACTTGAATAAAAGAAAATAACATATGCTCATTTATTTCGAGAAGAAGAAGAAAAATATTAACTTTTTTATTTGTAAGGTTATAAATCAAATACTAATATCAAATTATAATTATTTTCTTACATTTCAATGTAATATAATATAAATAACAAATGAATTTTTTCATAAAAAATAAAATTTCTCTATTTTTTTACATTTTTATTCAAAATTAAGTTATTTACATATTCTTTAGAACTCTAAACGATTCCTAATTTTACTTTAAATTTAATCATGGTTCTAGTGACCATTAGTCCAAAAGTGGTACTGAAAACTCTGTAAAGAACTAGGAATCCTTGTAACCATAATGTTTCCAGCCTGTTGTGCCCTTTAGTGTCGTCAGGTGTTGTTAATTAAAATCCGTACAGGAACTTTGGAAGACAACAAAGAAGAACCACAATCATTAGTGGCTCTTTCTGAGCTAATACATATAATTATGGTGTTTCCCTACGCAAGGAATGGGAGGGCTTCGGTTGGAAATTATGAGGCAATGGGGATCCATGGCCAGCACCTGGGAATTAAAGGAGGATAGATTACACATCACTCATTGTTTAACTAAATTAAAAGGGAATCTCTTGAACCATCAACTTTTTTTTTTTCTGGAATTGAACAACTTAATATTTTATTAAAAAAAAAACAACTTAATATTGATATGTAGTACACACTCGTATTATTAAGGATTTTTATTGAATTTTTAATGTAGGCAGAATATAGAGCTCATTAACAAGAATTGGACATGGTCAATCATTATCAAAATAATTAGAACTAATTATTTGGATAGTCGACCCTTATCACTTATAAATACTTTAACATTTTCATATCTAATCAGTACTAGATACTCTAATTTTTTTTTTTTTATCTCACATCATATATTATTTCTACAGTAATTACATAATGCACTCAAAATTGCACGCACACTCATTCCCCTGTCTCCCACTTATCAAGATATTGCATTCAACGGCTTAAGTGACATTCGGTCTTTTCGTCGTTTTTTGTCACACTCATTCCCCTGTCTCACACTTATCACGATATCGCATTCAACGACTAAGTGACATTCGGTCTTTTCGTCTTTTCTGTCATGATTATATGCACTTATATCTAAGGCGATTTCCAATTTATATAGTCAAAAATAGAAAAATAAGAAAGCACATACTATACGTAGAGAGGGGAGGACATATTTTCAGTCCTTGTACTTGATATCGATTATTATTTTAAGTCCTTTTATCTCAATTCAATTATTTAATGTTCTTAAGTAATTTAAAAAAATCAATTACATTCTTTTGTTATTTATCATACTATCATATATATTATTTAAGGATAACAATAAGTTGGCCGTCAATTTTTTTAAAATAAAAAATGCAAATTTTTTTCTAATTTTCTTATTAAGCCCAAGCTCGGACTGTAACTCTTTTAAACAAAACATGTCATTTTGTTTAGATGAGTTGGGTCAAGCCCAAAGCCTAATTGAAAACATCCAAATTTGAGCCCAATTATTACCAATAATATTATTAATAATATTGATAAGTTAAGAGTTAATCAAATTATTTACGGTTATAATCTCATTATTCTTGAGCACTAACGATATAACATATAAGGACTAATAACGTACTTATATTTAAGGTAAAAATAGAAAATTTGGGAAAGCAGGCACAAAGGGTTTTTTTTTTTGGATTCGAGGAAACCTCATAGGCGGGCCAAGCAGGCTTATCTCTCAGAGGGCCAAGTGGCTACACCCCAGCAGAGGGCCAAGTGGCTACACCCCATCATAGAGGGCCTTACTAGTTCTCCATCTATAGGTAAAACCCCGGCTGCCCCAGGCTTTTACAAGAAGGGCTAACAAGAAATCGAATCTGGGACTTAACTGAAGTCAAGCCTCGTTCTCAACCATCTAATCACACCTCTCGAGGGCACAAATGGTTTTTTTTCTTTCAAAATTGTACTTTTGTCCTCTCTACACAACCCGATAAAAATTAGAAAAAGCAGATGCTATGCCTAACGCTATAAATGCAGGTTTTGATCATTATTTTCTGGGCCCAATTCTATACTGTCCTCAAGTTTTGGGTCGAAGTTGAAGGTTTGGAAATGTTACAAAGGGCTACTCCATAGCCTATGAGTCTAGCATTTTCATTAATAAAAATCAATGATAAGAATACTTTTTTGATATCTTACGTGTATACTTTTTTGACATCTTATGTGTCTAAAGATAATAATTTTGGTCTAATCCGAATGAATCAAAATCTGATTTTGGTTCAAATTTGGGAGATTCTACTTGAAATAGTCCAACCCGAATGATAAAAACCGTTTTAAATAGAATGAAATTTTTTAATCGAACAACTATTTTTAATTTAATTAAAACAACGTTATTTTTAATTTGATCAACGTTGGAGTATGCTTGAAGTGAAAAATAAAAATTCTAGCCTTATAGTTGTTTTAATTCCAACCGTGTTGAATTTTCGGTTATTCAATCCACACTTTAACCCAAGCTTAAGTCAATTCAATTCTTTCAAAATCATTAATTTCTTTTTCTTGTTTGATAAACTCCTCCTTTTTGTGGGTATTCTGAAAAGAATGACTACATTTCTACTCTTTGTTGGGCATCGTATACTGTACAATGATTTTTTTTTTGTAATTCAGAAAATTGACTGTACAATGACTTTCATATATGGAAAAGAAATATATTTATTATAAAACCATTAAAGAAAATTTTTATTAAAGAGAATCATTTTTATGATGAATATTGAGGTAGTTGCTAGAATTAGGAAAGCCTAATGTGATAGGATAAGGATAAACGACACCCTTTAGAATCCTCGCGCCTTATACTTACCTCATAGGAAGCCCAACCCAATGTCCTATATGTCTTGCGAGTGGGTCGCTCAGTAAAGACTCCTATCGCGACTAACAACGAAAAAAGCCGGTCTTTACAGGATGTAAGGTACTAGCAGATCTGGTCAATCATCAGGTCTGTCTTTATGTATTATATTGTAATTCTATCTACTTAAATTTTTTGCGTGGTTTTTTTTAACCTGCATTACTATTTTCCTGTCACATCTGCATGTGGTCTATTGGAAATAGCCTCTGTACAATGTAGGAGTAAAATTGCGTACTATTAGACCTCTTCAGACTCCACCATATTGTTAGATTTCAAACTGAATATGATGATGATGTTTTTGTGTAACCTTCTCGATAGTTAAGAGATTCTGATTTGAAGCATTAAAATATAATCAAAAGATATTTTGAAAGTAGAAAATAGAGAATTTCATATTGACATAAAAAAAAGCATATTTAGCTTTTTCTTAAAATTTACCTGTACGTGTCGAACTAATCAACTCTAATAAAGTTTATCAAAGCTCCGTTTCGTGTGGAACTAGGGAATTGTTCTTCTTAAAAAGAGACTTCGTTCCAATTCTACTAATTTTTCTATCACTTCAGAATCTATTTTAACATTTAAAAATTGATTAATTGGTAATAAATTTTGATTATTTCTATAACATCAACAAATGATACAAGTGATTATCTTAATATTAGTCCATAATAATTAAAGTAAAATCATATGCGCTTATAAATAAAAGTTTAAATACAAAAATTGATTTATGACAGTTTCAGTTAAATGAGTTTATTACTGTTTAAATCAACCCTTTGAATAAATTTTTATAGATTATATAAACCATAATTTAAACTCTTAAAAGGCAGATAATTATGTATAGCTAGTGAGTTAATTTTTCTACAATATCTGATATTGACAAAAATTGACGGTGTTGCTTAATTACTCTTTTTGTACTCGTTTCATTGGATGTGTAATAATAATAGGTCCTGGTGTTTCACCTGATACTATCACTTTTGAAGAACAATTCCTTGTGTTCGCTGTTTAACATTATAAATAGTTTATGATCTTCTATAAATATGCAAGTGAATGCCCATGATGTGTTCTTTTATGTATCTTCAACATATAATGGTGATAGGTATTGTATTCCTTGTCTGGGAACCCCTGTTCTTCTGGTGATTCCAACCACTTTTTTTTCTTTTGCATTGTAAAACTTCCATCATAAGTTCTCCACTTTTGGAAAAAAGATTTGAAATCATGCAAACAGCTTGTTAAAAGTTTGATATATAATTCTATTAACCAGATTCAGCTACTTGTATAATAAGTTAGTTTGCATTATGAGTTTGATTCCTTGACGGGAATTTAAAGAATGAAAGATAAATGAGAAAGATGGACAAAAAATTGGGAATTACTTTCATGTTGGTTTTTCATATAATAAGAACCAAAAGTTCATAAAAAAATCATATTCATATCTAATGTGGTTTTATCTTATCAAGGAATTTAAATTATAAGAATATTATCTTTACTATAAGAGATAAGGTTAAAAATGTATTGGCAAGAGACAAATTAAAAGTGACTATTATTAATGATAAATTAAGAAAGACGAGATGTAGGTGGTTTAGACATGTTAAAAAGAGACACCCTAATGCTCCAGTAAGAAGACGCAAGAAAATAGTACCTACGCAGCGTTTGGTTAGCGTCTTCAGCAGACAGGGACGGGACGTGACTAGGCAGAACGGGACGGAACAGAACAAGAATTGAAGACAGTGAGATGTTTGGTTGTGGTGGACAGAACAGAGATAATTGTCTTCG
>JAOSBP010000204.1:21257644-21281663 GCA_027563825.1 Erythroxylum mucronatum
ATAAATAAATTATTTTTAAATATAAATAAAAATTTAATATAATAAAATTTATTAAATAATTAATAATAATAATTTTATATAATTAATAATAAATTGTATATAATTAATAAAAATAAATAAAATTTTTATTAATGAAAATAGAAAATATATAAAAAATAATTATTTAATTGTTTGTATATATTTTTATATAAATATAAATATAAATAAATTATTTTTAAATATAAATCACATAAAATAAAAAAATTATGTTAAATAATTAATAATAATATTTTATGTAATTAATAATAAAATAATAAACCTACTGCAACAACCATTTTAATATAAAGGGTATAATAGTCATTTATTATATATTACATTCTATTTCATCCATCTTCCAAACAATATTTCACTATATTACATTATGAACCATTCCATCCCTCCCAAACAACTTTTCACTATATTACATTTCATTCTATTATAAACCGTTTTGTTCCGTTCCATTCCATTCCATTAATTAACATCCAACCAAACAGGGCCTAATTGTAATAGCTAATATGATTTATTCCTGTACTTGTCTCCTTTTTTTTTCTAGTTTCTATATTTATTTACTTATTTTATCTTATATTGTTAATCTTTACCATGTTCTATATGTATTGTATTACATATTTTTATATGTTTAGTTATATGTATTTATTTATATTATTATTATTATTATTAATTTGTACGACATATGGATCTATCGGATTGTTAATTATTTTATCTTATATTGTTAATCTTTACCATGTACGGGTAAGGGTGCGCACTATTAGATCTTTTTAGACTCTGTAATTCAATGGCGCTCTCACTAGGTGTTGTTGTTGTTGTATATTCTATTATTAAAGATATAACTTGATTTAATTTAAGTTAAATCAATGAGTTAGTTATTATCAAAACAATAATTCCATGTCACCAAATTTTGTATATGAGTCTCTGTTTCTTGATGCCTCATGATTGATTCCTAAATTAAATCGATCATCATATCTTTCAAAGTTGGCTCGTTAACTGGAAGTGCTTGGTGCTGTAAATATTAAGCTAGTGTGTCATCGTTTCATCAATAGGCGTAAGAGTTGTTCCACTATGAATTGTAGTTACTCTCGTATATTGCACCATGAGGTTGATTATACATTTTAGGTCGCTCCCATATATAAGTTGGTGCTTGACATTCATAATTGTAGTGATAACTCTTATCAATGTCGTAACACGGCCTGGTTATTAGTTGAGCTCCCGAAAACATGTGAGAACACCTCTCTCTCCCATATGCTAATATTAGAGATTACAAAGACGTATTCTAGCTCCCATAAAAGATTTGTTTGTCCCATCATTCCATTATGAGTTGTGGTTATAATAATGAACTGTGAATCCTTTAATAAATCATAAACTCAAGATCAAGTAGAGAAATTCTAAAGATAATTAAATTAATAAACCATAAATAAAATAAAATAAAATCAAGTAAAATAAAATAAAAATACAAGAAAATGACTAGATTAATAACATTAAGGTGTTCCTAATATCAAAGTCTTCGACAACGACGCCAAAAACTTAATTGACTTTTTGTGAGTTAGTCAATATTGTAATAATCGCAAGTGCATGACGTAGATGTAGCTAATACCCGCAAGTATGGATCGATCGCACGAAGATGATGAATACTAGTAATTACCCTTCCCCTATTATCTAGCCTAAGAATTGATTTTATATTTTAATTAAAATAAAATAAAACTTAAATAATTAAAATAGAATGGGGAACAATAATGAACGTAGAGACAATGGAAATTACTAAAAAAACTATCGATATTAGAAATTAGAATCTAGGTTTTGAATCCCTTTAAAACCTTTAGCAAATTGATCTTTTATTATGCAATTGTTTTGTTAATTTATTGGACCGTGAAGACTCATATGGTATACTAATACCTGAACTTGAGTCTATTAACAACTAATGCTAGGGTTTTTAACCGAATTACTCAGGTTAAAGTTTATAAGATTGCTTTACCGATTTGTAAATCCCTCTGTTAGGTTTGATCCTAATTCGAAAGATTTATCATTTTATCTCTAGGGTTGCAATCAACTCCTTCCAATTATGATAAATCTATTCAAACATAGGATTTCTCAATCTCTACGTATGAAATCAAATTATAATATAAGATTATTGGGTCTATTAGAACATATATAAACATGTAATCAGATCACAATATAACTATCAAACCAATTGCATTAATAAAAGAATCAAAACATATTAAAGTATCATCATAGGATTCATCTAACCTAAGTACTAACAAGACGTTTAGTTATACATTATCAAACACGAAATCAAACATACTCAAAAAGGAAAATGAATTGAAAACAATGGGTTCATAATTCTAAATCTTCCTGATTGACTTCTATCGAATATTCTTGCAATGTAGAGTTTTGATCTTGTATTTTGATGGATCTTTCAAAGATTTCTTCATATTTTCTGCTTCTCTGGATCAAAATTGCCCCTTGAGAACGATCTTCACGTCAAGAATCGCCTCCCAATGCTTGTTCCTTTCTGCCTGCCCCTAAAAATGTCTTTTTATAGCAAAATTTAGGGTTCTGGGAGATGTACGGGTTGATGCACAACTGTGTATTAGACCGTGAGTAACCAAAAAGCTCAGAAATTATGAAATTGCATGGCCCTAGAGAAGTGCAAGGCCTATTGCACTACCATGCATCCCTTCCGTATGTCAAATATTCATTTTATGTCGTGTTTTCGTCCGAAGTCTTCTCTTTTAAGTCCTTGAAGGCAATTATCATTTATGAAAGCACTTGGATCAAATTAAGTACCAATGAGTATAAAAATATAGTCAAATATTCATCTATTAACGATTTTCTTCCTTCAATAGATGAAGAGGAATCTTCCATACAACATCTTCTTTGTCATGAGTGAAGATGAACTATTACAATCTTTTTACACTGCTATAAGTGAACCTTTACAAATCTTATTCACGGAGAAGAGGAACCCTCACAATGTGTATCCTAAACAAATTTCCTAATTGCTACACTAACACGATTATATTCAACTTAAAAACTCATTTTTTTATTCATACTAATAAAATAAGGCTTAATATGATTTATGCAATGTACATGTGAACCTACATGCTCTCCCTAACACCTCTAGTATGCCAAAGGCTGCTCTCACAATATATATGTAGTCTATTTATACTAAAAACTACCCAAAATAATTGTAAAAAACAAAAATTAGCTATTGTAATGACTAATTCCAAGAGAACTGGTCGATTATTCTATCACACTAGTCGACTAATATGTCGCATTGTTCAATAAGTGTGCTCTTACAAACTCTCGATACATAATGTAACTTTCTACCAATGATATTAGTCAACTGGTATGACACATTGGTCCACTAGCGAACGTTGAGATTATACCAAAAACACATTGAAACTCTTAACATTAGTCACCCAAAATACTAATTGGTCAATCAAACTTTGTGAAACAAGTTTTCTAAAATTTTTCAGTTTCTTTCAAAGATTAAAACACACTCCTTCCACTAAATTTTCAAAAGTTCCAAAAAAATATTGGATGCATCAAGAGCGCTTTCTTTAAAATCTTTTCAATCAAACTTTGTGAAACAAGTTTTCTAAAATTTTTTAGTTTCTTTCAAAGATTAAAACACACTCTTTTAACTAAAATTTCAAAAGTTCCAAAAAAATATTGGATGCATCAAGAGCGCTTTCTTTAAAAACTTATCAAAATTTCTCTCGATTATGACAAATTATATGCAATATGCTTTTCATGTAATAATCATGCAATACTTAACCCTTTAATTTATTGAAATGATCAAAATAAATGTTATAAGAAGGATTATAACAATTTGTTAAATTTTGATGTATTTGATTATTCCTTATTCTTAGCTTTTTAATTAAATGTTCTTGAAGTTGTCTAAAGTTGTGTATATACCTAATTTTGATTATTTTTCTATCTTTTAATTACTCGATTTATTTCAATTAAATTTTTTGCTCACATATCTATTATATTGAACTTTATCTTTCACATGTTAATTTTTTTATAATAGAACTATTAATGTCAGAAAAGATAAATTCACTAATAGTGTATTTTGTTATTATCAAAAAGCATGAATTAAGATATCACTTAGTCTAATAAGATAAAAATTATGTATTAAAATTTAAAATTTGATGAAAAGATCAAAATATTATGATTTTTATATGTAAAAAAATGTTAGATTAAGATGAGCAAAATTTAAAATTACAATAGATAGAGTATATAATTATGTTTAGACTTTAAATTTGATGGATTATCACAAGCAAAACTTTAGAATAATGAGAAATTACTGGAAAACATTACAAAACATTCAATTTTGAAAGGATTTATCAATCAATATGGGTTTCATACCCACTAAGTCCAAAACATTGATAGGAATTAGGAGGAGAGGGTGGAATTCCAAACAAACACAATGCTGTTTAGCATTTAAACAGCATTTGTCATTTGAGATGAACTTAATTTAGGCACGAATCTTATGATAAAGACCGAATATATAAATGCAGAAAAGAAGCATGCCTTTATTCGCCACCAAGTAAAGGCCAAACAGAAACGAGAGAATAAATTCCGAAATCAAAGAAGAAAACAAGAAGCATATTTAGGTATAACATTGGGCCCATGGGCCAAGATTAGGCCCAATTTATAGATCAGGTCTAAGTCAAAACTGATATGGGTTCCAAATTTTTTAAAGGCAACGACGTCGTATAGTTACTCATTTCAATAACTCTATACGTGTATAGATGTCTAATTCAAAAATATGTTTGGTTCATTTACCTGTATATTATCATAATAGATAACATCTGCTCAGTTTCCACTCTGTAACTACGTTTCCTCTTTACACTCAACCAACCCCCAAGTATCTGAGAATATTGAAGCTAACCTATCGGATTGAGAGAGGAAGAGTTAATAGCCCTCATCATGGCGGACGTCCTCTCTTCTTTGAGGTCTGTAATGGCTTCCTACACTCCTCCTCTCGATGCTTTGATTGTTCCTTCTGAGGACTGTCATCAGGTTCGCCTTTTGTTGAATCGTGTCGTTGGGATTTCAATTTTCAATGATTTTTTGATTTGGGTTAACTATTTTTGTTCCCAGTCTATAAAGAGGTTGTATTTTTGTCAGTTCCTGGATTGGGTGGTTAAGGGAGTTGTTGATGCGTGTTGTGTTGTTGTTGTTTTTGTTGCAGAGTGAGTATGTGTCTGCAAGGGACAAGCGTCGCGAATTCGTCTCTGGATTCACTGGAAGTGCTGGTTGGTTTCAAGGGTTTTACTTCAATTGCTGTCTTCATCTAATTTTTTACTTTTATGGATTAAGCGATTATAAAGCATCTTGTGCAAGGACGCTCCTTTTTAAGAGTTTTAACAATGATCTTGTTTAAGTAATCAATTAAGTTTGTTTACATTTCACATTTTGAACTGCCCGCTTTATATTCTGACTTGTGTGGTGAATTTGAGCGTATGAATTTAATATTCATTTTACAGTTTAGTGTTGACTTTCTAAACTCTCTGTTACTTTTGGTTTTTTTTTGGTCTCATTTATTTAATTCTCAGGTTTGGCACTTATCACAATGAATGATGCACGTTTGTGGACGGATGGGCGTTATTTCTTGCAGGCGACTCAACAGCTTAGCAAGCAATGGATACTGATGCGTATAGGAGAGGACCCGCCTGTTGATACATGGATGGCTGATGTGAGTTGCTATTTTAGTGTTGCTTGATTTTGTATCAAAAGATTTGTGTCGTTGACGGCCCTTTCCCAATTAATTTTATGATGGAAACAAATGCTTTTTCCTGACATTATACCTGTAATGCCTTGTTATTTTATTTCAATTGGCCCATTATTTTTTAGTTAATAATTTCCTGAACTGATACTCTTATTAGTTTTGCCAGATTATTTTTCAAGTACCGTTTACTGCTCATATCTGACTATTCTAGTCTTTTTTACCGTATGTTATTGATGCTTCTTGTTGGATTAAGCAAAATTGAAAATTTGTTTATTAGAATCTACAAGCAGATGCAGCCATCGGGGTTGATCCATGGTGTGTTTCAGTAGACACTGCACAAAGATGGGAACGTGCTTTTGCTAAGAAACAACAGAAATTGGTTCAGACCACAACCAATTTGGTGGATGAGGTCTGGAAAAGCAGGCCGCCAGCAGAAATAAATCCAGTTGCTGTCCATCCTTTAGAATTTACTGGTCGTTCTGTGGGCGAGAAATTGAAAAGTCTGAGGGAAAAACTCAAACATGAGAAAGCTCATGGTATAATTATTACGACCCTTGACGAGGTGGATTTTCTTTTCATCCTTGACTTATTAGCTTGTATGTTCTTTTATCGTCTTGAAATTTAGCACATGTTGATGTACCTACAAATATTTTACACTAATTTTCTCTGTTCAGGTTGCTTGGCTGTATAACATCCGTGGGACTGATGTGTCATACTGTCCAGTTGTTCATGCATTTGCTATAGTAACAACCAATTCAGCTTTCATCTATGTGGACAAAAGGAAACTTTCTAATGAGGTACATTTCTACGTACTTCAGTTTTGGAAATCATCTATCATGGGTCCACATTGGCTTTTTCTAAAATGCTAAAACATATATGTAGTTTATTATTCAATGCCTTTTCAGATAATGAAGATATCCTTTTTATTACATCTAGAAATATTTTTTTCTATGTATTTTTCTTTATGAAGGACATTTCAGTAAGTTCATGCTCTCCAATACGCTAAGTACTGAAAAAACACATGATTTCAAATTGAATTCTTGTTCTCACATAATTTTTGATCAGAATAAAGCACAACTCTGCTTAGTTGGATGATGTTGTATAACTAATGAATATTTTATGTAGGTGCGCTCCTACTTGGAAGATAATGGAATTGAAGTACGCGACTACACTGCAGTTAGCTCTGATGTGCACTTACTTGCTTCAAATCAACTTGATTTGGCAAAAGCAACTGACTCTGATGTTCTAAAGGATATAAAGACCGATGGAGAAGATGCAGAGGACATTAATTCCAGTGCGAACATTGATCTTATATGGGTTGACCCTGGTTCATGCTGCTATGCTTTACATTCTAAATTGAATTCTGGTAAGGTGCTCCTTCAGCAGTCACCTTTGGCACTTGCTAAAGCTATGAAGGTAGTTTTTGAAAATTTTAACGACATTTTATATATGTACATATTTCTTAGTGTTTTCTGTTGACACTATCTTGTCGCTTAATTCCATTTCCTGTTGCAATAAAATCTCACCTGTTTTTTTTTTTTCTTGACAAACTTATCTCTGGTTGTAGAATCCTGTTGAGTTAGATGGATTAAAGAAGGCTCACATTCGAGATGGTGCTGCTGTTGTGCAATTTCTAGTCTGGTTGGATAAGCAGGTATACTTTGACATCCAGAATAGTTAAAAAAAGATAATGGAGCTTGCAAAGCTTTCCCTGTTCAATAATTTGTTCGACTGACAGTTTACAGAACAATCTTCTGCTTCAGGCTTGATGTGAATCTTTGTTTCTGTATGTGCAGATGCAAGAGATATATGGTGCTTCAGGTTACTTCTTGGAGGTTGAGACATCAAACAAGAAAAACTTGTAAATTTATCTATCTTAGACGGTGATCTTTTTTGGCCATGGTTTATACCTCTAGGTGATAACGATGAAGCTTGGAAACCGGAGATTTTGCACCTGGAACTTGATTTTACATTAATGTAGCAGCTTCACTGTGTAGGATCATATCTGGCATGCTATTAACTAGACTTTACAATCCCACCAGATGTCTAATTTCTAGTAGAAAATCCAAGTGGATCCTGCCCAGCTGTTGGAGATCATGATCAAAGGCCATAAGTCTCACATATCATGCTTTTTGGAACTATCAAACTGTGTTTAATAGGGGTTTGTTTGACTGAGTCTCTTGAAAATAAGTTTGTGATATTAAGGCCGCATAGTTTCAAGCACATCAATTTTTTTTTGAGTTGCAAGTAACTGAAATTTTGAGTTGCAAGTAGCTGAAATTTTGCTTGCAAGAAAATGTTGCTGTTATGCTGAATCTATTTTGCTTTATTTTGTCATTCTTCTGTGCACACCTATAAAGGTGACTTGGTACCCTTTTTGGTCATTAATCCCTAATTGGACACAATCTTGGTGGAGATCTACATTTGATGAGTTCATTTTTCTTTAATTCTTCCTTCTCCGTTGTTTTTTTTGTGTGCATGTCCGTAGTCTTCTCTTTTATTTTGTTGATGACCTAGCTTAATGGAGAACATGTGCAAATTCATCTGTGGGCCCTGACTTTCACTCTGTTCCAGATTAATGTTACTTGCAAAACATGAAATCTAGTCCAAAACCTGGGATTCAAATGTACCATTTTTGTTTTTAATGCAACTGGAATATGTTGTGGCAGGGAAAGCAAGAAACTGACAGAGGTCAGTGTGAGTGATAAGCTAGAGAGTTTTCGAGCCTCAAAAGAGGTAATCAAAAGCTGCAGTTCTGTTGGAAATTTTTGCAGTAACTAGGCCTTATAATATAATACTTCACAAGTAATTTGGCCAAGTTGATTTCATTGTATGTTCTGGAATTTTGTTTATTCCGAAATAGAAACTATCTTGATTACATGTAACTGAAGTTCAGATGGTGTGCCAGATCTTTGGGTGCAACAAGACTCAATTGAACTTTAAGTTCAATTGATTTACTTCTTCCTCTTTTATTTGGAATTATCTGAAATATGATTGTGTTCATTGGGTGTCATTGCAGCATTTTAGAGGCTTGAGTTTTCCCACAATTTCCTCAGTCGGTCCAAATGCAGCAATCATGCATTATGCCCCACAGGTTGAAACATGTGCCGACCTTAATCCAGACAATATCTACCTGTTTGATTCAGGAGCACAGGTTTGTTACAGACTTTTCTTGCACATATGGGTAAAACTGCTGTTGAACTTAATTTATTCCTACTACTTGTGGACTAATGACCTTTCTTCTGTTATTGATGACTGAATGAAGTACCTGGATGGAACAACTGATATCACTCGAACAGTCCACTTTGGACAACCTTCAGCACATGAGAAAGCATGCTATACTGCGGTAGGTGGAATCAGTTGCTTTTCACAACCCATTAGCTGCTAAATTTGAGTTTGGTATACTGTAAATGTTGGTAATAATTCATTATTTGCTATTTCTGTTATCTTTGTTTAAATAACTTGAAGCTATGAAAAGGTGGACTGGACAGGTGAGGTCTTTTCAGAAATATTGCTGATTTCTCTGTTTGTTTTGCATCTTTTTCTGGACCTATTTGCGTTAACACAAAACATGTCAAATTATCCAGGTTCTCAAAGGTCATATTGCCCTTGACAATGCAAGATTTCCTAATGGCACCAATGGTACTTTAATTTTTCAACTTTCCTTCACCTGTAAGCCATATACAGAGGAGCTTTGTTGATTACTTGCCTTTTCTTTTTGCAGGTCATGCCCTTGATATTCTTGCTCGAGTTCCTTTGTGGAAGGATGGTCTTGATTATCGGCATGGTACTGGTCATGGAATTGGGTCTTACTTGAATGTTCATGAAGGTATGGATAAAATTCAACTGCCTGTCTTTTGCTATTATAGTGATAATACGTGAGTAATTTACGTTCTTTTCTTTATGCATGTTTCTGTGCAGGGCCTCATTTGATTAGTTTTAGGCCACAGGCTCGTAATGTACCGCTACAAGCTTCCATGACGGTAACAGATGGTCAGTATCAATCATTTGCCTTTTTTTTTTTCCTTTCCAGTTGACACTGAAAAATTGCACATACACCCAACAAACCAATTGTTGGATTTAAACCTTTTTTTGCATTTATAGTCATTGAGAAGTACTTCCAAGTCTAAACATGCATATGCAATGAATGCTTTGGTTTCTCCAACTTGACGTCTCAATATTGTACTTATACTGGGCCATGCTCGTTTAATTTGCAACTTTTTGAGAGTTCTGCAGTGATCAGTTATCAACTTTTGTCTTAATTTTCTTTCAATTGTTACATTTCCCAGAACCTGGATACTATGAAGATGGAAGCTTTGGCATAAGATTGGAGAACGTGCTGATAGTAAAGGAGGCTGACACAAAGTTTAATTTTGGAGACAAGGGCTACTTATCCTTCGAGCATATAACTTGGGTAAGCATGCGATTTACATGCCAAAATTCATGTGGGGAATAAGACGGCAAATGCTAGTTTTGTTACTTATTGTCATGATCTTGTGATATCTAGGCACCATATCAGAGAAAGTTGATCGACTTGAGCCTAATGATGCCGGATGAGATAGATTGGCTAAACACTTACCATTCGAGATGTAAGGATATTCTGGCCCCATTTATGAGTGAAAGTGAGATGGCGTGGCTGACCAAAGCAACTGAACCTATTGGTGTGTGAATTATAAGGAGCTAATGCGGCCTGCTCCTTGCAACTCTTCCACTCCCTCTCTGAAGAGTGTGAATGTTTAAAGAAAA
Organism: Erythroxylum mucronatum; assembly: GCA_027563825.1. Taxonomy (NCBI): domain Eukaryota; kingdom Viridiplantae; phylum Streptophyta; class Magnoliopsida; order Malpighiales; family Erythroxylaceae; genus Erythroxylum; species Erythroxylum mucronatum. Next base: position 21,268,158 of record JAOSBP010000204.1, read on the forward strand.
CTGAACATGATTTGGATATGTGCTAAACAAGTAGATTCTTGAGACTTTGATTTCTATCGACAATTAAATCTTTATGCATATATGATTGTAGTTATTTTAATTTTCCCTTCTCAAGTTAGGCTTGTTCCAGTCATGGCAAACAACAGCACAAAGAACCTGCAGTACCATGTTTTATAGCTCGCTTACTTTCTACTGGGACACATGAGAAGAGTAGAAAACATTGGGGGAACCACCTGTACTGCCTGCAGCTTGGAAGTTGAAGGCCAATCTATGGAGGTTAGCACATACGAAGTATTTGCAGAGTAAAATCCTGTTATGAGTTCTAGGTTTTCCCGACTACTTGATATCAGGTGGCCCAGTCTAACCTTAGTCATTTGCCACTTGAATTGATAGACGAGACACCCATACTGAGTTTGTTTTTAAGAAAATGAAGAAATTTGTCCTAAAACGAAGAAATACAACAGTTACAAAGTCTCGAACCTTAGAAAGCGTGCAATAAAGCAAATTAGACAATAAAGGAAATTAAAATAAAGGATTAAGATCAAATTACATTCTAAATATGTGAGTATAAGCTACAATTCATCACTATTTTAACCATATTCAAATCTTCTTAGTAAGTAAATCTACATTGGTTACTATGGATCTCTATCCCTTTCAATCCGTGAAAAGTGTTCAGCTTGTTCTTGATGGTAAGTCACAATATGAAAGAAGCATTAGGAGAATTCCTTTTCAATGAAACAAGTTTCTACCAAGAAGTTCTCTAACTTGGCCTTCTCAATATGTTTATACACCATTTATTGGTGAACTTATTTTTTGACATGTGATTTCTATAATGTGGTCAAAACGTTTCAGTCTACATCTCTATTGTCCATCAGTTATAATTGAGTTGATTTTTACTTTAATAGGGATTAAGAGTCTAAGGTTGATGTGTCCTTGGATTGAACATAAGGGGCCTAACTTATTCTAATTGTCAAACTAGAAATGAGTATTATTCTCATTCTCTATTATATTCTTCACATAAGGGTGTAAAAGGTCTCTCAACCTCAACATCTAAATTGAATGGTCATGAGTTCCCCTTACATGGCTTGATAAACTATAAGCAATGATATTTTAGGATATAAGAGTGAACCCATTTAACCCAAAAGGATTCCTTGCCTACCATTATTTTCCATATTTTCTTCCCTATAAGCATCGTATTGGTGAGTTGATGCCAAATCCTCCTCCTGGACCATAGGAAGTTCTTTAAAAACCTATTTATATCCTTGATGATTTTTAAGACAGGAAGAGATGGCACATCCAATGAACATTGAGATTAATTAATATTGATTTAATAAGTTGCAATATACCTGTATAAGATAGTAAGTTTGGAATGAAATTCTTGATCTTATGCACAAGGGAGCTTTGATTATTAACAAACCCTAATAAGTTTTTGAAATGATTGAAGGCAAAATTTTAATTTCGTTTTGACTATACACATTTTAACACTATCATTGGCACCCATAAAGGAAATGGAAATCTCTCCATTAATTAATATAGCATAAGAGGTAATTAAGAAATATTGCTCTAATCAATTGATGAAATTTTCAGGAAAATCAAGAGCTTGAAGTGGTTATAGTAGAAAATTCAAATCAACAGCATCAAAAGCCTTTGAGAACTCAATTTTTAGGGAACAAATTAAAAAAGTTTTTTTTTGATAAGGTAATCTTTGAAACAATCTAAGCAATACGTAGATTATCACTAATACTTGTACAATGAATAAAAGCACCTTGATTTTAGTTAATCAAGCATTTCAAGACCTTCTCAAGCTTAGAAGCTAGTAGTTTAGAGATAATCTTATAGATCACATTACAATAAGAATTATGTTTAAAATCATCTAGCGAACTTGGGTTAGGCTTTTTGGGAATCAGTGTAATAAAAGTTTTATTTAGCTTTTTAAGCGAACTTCCCAAGTGAAAGAATTCTAGGACAATGTTTGAGATTAGCTCACTATTAAGTATTAGGTATTTTGCATTGAGCCCATTTGTGCTTAGAGACTTTTTAGGACTCAGATAAAAAGGACCTTCTTGATGTCCCTTACCTTAAAAGGCTTCATTAACATATCCTTTTATTGAAAGGATTGTAAGTTTGGAATGAAACTCTCGATCTTATGCACAAGGGAGCTTTGATTTTTAGCAAACCCTAATAAGTTTTTGAAATGAATGAAGCTAACATTTTAATCTCATTTTGACTCCATACAATTTCACCTTTATTATTGGCACTCGTAAAGGAATTTGAAGTCTCTCCATTAATTTAATATAGTAATAACACCACCAACAACAACAACTCAGTGAAAGTTCTCTGATACGCAAGATCTGGAGAGGTCTTGTGTAATATCCCAGATCACCCGCTTACAAATATTGTCCGCTTTGGGCCTTGGCCCAGCCAAGCTCTCAAAGCGGACAATATCTGTAAGCGGGTGATCTGGGATATTACAGGTGGCATCAGAGCCGGTACCCGAACCGTTGTACCAGCTAGATTGGACTCCAAAGAGGGCAGGGCCCTAAGGGAGTGGAGAGTGTGAGATCTCACATTGGTTAGAGGCAAAAACGAAGTACGCCTTATAAGGGTACAGATACCTCTCCCTTTATGGCCTAATGTACCAGATCCCATCAGAACTCCGAGGTTAAACGTGCTTTGGAGGGAGTAGTTCTAGAATGGGTGACCTCCTGGGAAGGCCTCGGAAAAAACAAAACCGTGAGGGCTTGGCTGGGCCAAGGCTCAAAACGGACAATATCTGTAAGCGGGTGATCTACGATGTTACAAGTGGTATCAGAGCCGATACCCGAACCGTTGTGCCAGCTAGGTTGGACCCCAAAGAGGGCAGGGCCCTAAGGGAGGTGAAGAGTGTGAGATCCCACATCAGTTGGAGAGGGGAACGAAGTACGCCTTATAAGGATACGGATACCTCTTCTTTACAGATGCATTTTTCATGGCTTAATGCACCAGATCCCATCGGAATTCCAAGGTTAAATGTGCTTGGGTGAGAGTAGTTTCAGGATGGATGACCTCCTGGGAAGGCCTTCGGAAAAGCAAAACCGTGAGGGCTTGGCTGGGCCAAGACCCAAAGCGGACAATATTTGTAAGCGGGTGATCTGGGATGTTATAGGTGGTATCAGAGCCGGTACCCCAACCGTTGTGCCAGCTAGGCTGGACCCCAAAAAGGGCAGGGCCCTAAGGGGTTGGAGAGTGTGAGATCCCACATTAGTTGGAGAGGGGAACGAAGTACGCCTTATAAGGGTACGAATACCTCTCCCTTACAGACGTATTTTTCATGGCCTAATGGACCAGATCCCATCAAAACTCCGAGGTTAAACGTGCTTTGGCGGGAGTAACTCTAGAATGGGTGACCTCCTAGGAAGGCCTCGGGGAAAGCAAAATCATGAGGGCTTGGCTAGGCCAATACCCAAAGCGGACAATATCTGTGAGCAGGTGATCTGGGATGTTACAAGTAGTTCGCAATCTTACCCTTAACTGGTAAAGAGGTTATTTCTGATAGACCCATACGACGAAAACAAATATAAATATGTATATACATATTAAAATATTAAAATAAAATAAAATAGACATAAAAGATAAAAATAATAACATATAAATAAATTTGTATAAATAAAAATATAAAAATAAGTAATAAAATAAATAATTCAATAAATATAGAACAAGGTAAAGAGTCAAAATAAAAGATAAAACAAGTACATAAATACACAAATAGGAAAGAAGGCAAGTTACTAAATAAATCAAACAAGCCATTACAAGATAAAATAGGAAAGAAGACAAGTTACTAAATAAATCAAACAAGCCATTACAAGAAAATATTTACGCTAAGTAAGAAAATATGTAGGCTAACTAACTGAGAGAAAAATACTATATATTAAACATTTAAGCTAAATCCATGACATAAGACTCGAAGAAAGATGTTAAAAAGACTTATGAGAACGAGAATGACCTTTTATATGAGATCCTTTATCTGTATCATAATATGCCAAAGTTTCTATTGAGGGTCATGTCCTTGGTAAGTTCCAGCAGAGCCATATCACTTTTGATCAACTCCCTCAAGTTCTTCTTAGGCCTTTCTTTTTTTCTCTTATAGTCTCTAAGTAACCATTAATTAACATAGGATATGAGGTAATTAATAAGTCATGCTTTAATTAATTAATGAATTTGCCAGGAAAACTAAGAGCTCAAAGTACTTATAGTAGAAAATTCCAATCAACAAAATCAAAAGCTTTTGAGAATTCAATTTTAAGGGTGCAAAATTCAAAGATTTTTTTGCTAAAGTAATCTTTGAAAATATCCTAAGTAATAAGTAGATTATCACAAATACTTCTGCAATGAATAAAAACACCTTGATGCATTTCAAGACCTTCTCAAGCTTAGAAGCTAGTAGTTTAGAGATAATCTTATAGATCACATTACAATAAGAATTATGTCTAAAATCATCTAAGGAATTTGGGTTAGGCTTTTTGGGAATTAATGTAATAAAATTTTTATTTAACTCTTTAAACGCAATCCCCATATGAAAGATTTCCAGGACAATGTTCAAGATTAACTCACCTATTAAGTATTTCTTTTGGAAGAAACATTCATTGATCCCATTTGGGTGTGGAGGCTTGTTAGGACTCTGATAAAAAAGGGTTTTCTTGATATCCTTTACCTCAAAAGGCTTCACCAACATTTCTCTTATTAAAAAGATAGTAAGTTTGGAATAAAATTCTTAATTTTATGAATAAGGGAGTTTTGATTATTAACGAATCCCAACAAGTTTTTGAAGTGAATGAAGCCAATGTTTTAATCTTATTTTGACTTTACAAAATTTCACCCTTATCATTCAATAAGGAGCATATCCTATTAATGTTTCTCTTATAGAGAATATCATTACGAACTAACTTTGAGTTTCTATCCCCTCCTCTAAAACAAATGACCTTAGCTCTTTGCTTCGTCAAGGAGTAATGGTTATATAAACAATAAACATAGGAATTCAAAGCCCCCTTTTGTAGTAGTGTGTCCCTAAGAAGAGCATTAAAATCCATCTAAGCTTTGTAAAGCACCTCTCTTGAATCAATTAGGTCCCTATCATTATTTTCCCCTTTTGTTTAAAATAGCTTCTTTAATTCCCTCTTGAATGGCTATAACCATCTCATACATTTGAAGCATTGAAAGCCCCCAACCTCTACTTTCAAACCATTACCCACAAGCTCCTCAAAACCTTCTACCCTAATCAGGAAGTTGAAGAATATGAAAGGGTAGATAAGCTTTAGAGGTTTGAGATCAATTAATACTTTATCTAGATAATATTCAGAACACAGGGTGTATTTAAATGAGTCTTTTTATTAGAGAAAAAGGAAAGCCAATTTGGATTGACTAAGGCTTAATCTAATTTGTCCCTATTAGCTACGAGCCTTCTTGTTTATTACTCTTAAGTGTAGAAAAAATCATCATACCTTAGGTCAGATAATGTATGTGCATTAATACATTTCCAAAAGTCCTCTTTTTGTAGTTTACAATTGAGTCTTTCCCCTTTAGTTTCTTATAAGAGGAGGATAAAATTGAAATCATTTGTTACTAGCCAAGGAGATTGAATTAAGGAACTTATGTTCTCTAAATTCCTTATATATTTGAGCACTCTGAAACTCATAATTGGATGCAAATATAAAAGTGATCTCTAAAGGACAAGGTAAATGATCCATTTTGACATTTAAATAGATAAACTAATCAGACATAAAGTAATTGAGCACCATGAATTTATTATAGATGATCCCTATTACTATTCTCCCATTGTAATGGTGATTATGGTTTGAAACATAGGTCTAATTTTTGCCAAAGATCCATCTGTAAGATTTATAGTTATTACTTTTGACTTTAGTCTCTAAGAGTCCAACAATATAAAGTTTCATTAAAGATAAGTAAGAAAGCATTACCTGTCTCATTTTAGGGCTTTTTATACCCTTAAAGTTCTAAAAGATAATAGTTAATAAGAATTTAAAGGCAAAGTCCCCTTCTTTTTTTTTTCTTGCCTGACTTTCTTTTGGTACTAATACCCAATTTGTCTTCAGGAGGGCTCATGGCATGTCTTATAGAATCATTTTTTGATAGCTTAATGACAATGTATTTTCCTAGAAAATCATTAGGTGATCATATTTTCTTAGAGCTTGAAGCTTCCATATTAGGTTTAGAGACAATATAAGACTTATTAGGGTAAGTTTCCTTAAGAAATTCTTCTAAAGTGAGAGTTTCTACTTGAATTTGAGGTGCGATTGCAATAATGACATCATCATTCTTTGAGGGTTCAAATATAATCTACCAATTCTCCTGATGGATACAATCCTTTAAAGGACCCTATGTCCATTCTCTTTGAGTAGGAGGTTTGTCTTTTTTAGATAGTATTTAGTCATTGGACATTAGCTTATAACTTCTCCTGAAAGGAACCTTTTACCAGTGGGTGTCCACATCTTTTTCATATGCCCAGTTGGCTTCCTTTGGAAAAATAGATTGATCTCTGCCCTTATAAAGCCTTTAACTTCATTTAGCCTTATAATCTTGATAGTATTAAGAAGTTTCTTTGAGGGATCTATTTCCAAACAAATCTTAGTATTCCCAATCATCTTGAGACCAATTGTACTTTCATCCAGACATAGGGGTCTCCTAATGAAACTTCCAAGATAGCTTAATCTTATAGTAGTCCAGTACTTAAGTGGGATATTATGAAAATTTACCCACAAAGGAATGAGCTTCATGTTGGATTTATCAGGGATAAGGCATAACCTCCATCTTTAAATCATTAAAAGCTTCCTCATAATGTTTTAAGGTCCTAATTCCATTACTTTCTAAAAGTTACCTTTACTTGAAAAATTGAATTTAAAGAAGACATCCTCATTTGTTAAAGTATTCTCCTAATATAAATTCCACTAGTAAGAAGAACCCCAAGGTTGTACTAGAGGAAAAGCTATTCTCTTGTTAATAAAATATCATATCAAGGAAGTAATCCATCTCTTGGATCCAACTTGAAGAATTTTTAAGGGTGAGAAATTATTGAATCTTCACTATAAATATTTGAGCACACCAAGGGCAGTTTGATCACCTACTACTTGCCTCGAAGATTCGCTAGGACGGGAGCTTACGGTAGAGGATGTTAATGTAGGTTGAGAAAAAGGGAAAGCAAGGAAAGGGGTTGAGAAAGGAAGAGGGAGAATATGAGTTGAGGGGAAGAAGGACAGGAAGAAACCATTATGTTAAAGGTTGAGAGAGAAGTAATTTAAATAGATAAAAGGGTTGTTCAAGGAAGTAGAAGTAGGAGAAGAAGAGGCAGATGGCCTAGAGAGAGGAATGAAAGGAGCATGGTAAGGAGTAGAAGCTAAAATGATGGGAGGAGAGGGGAGCCATAGTTCATAACTAGAGGGAGAATAAAGACCAAGGAGAGAAGGATGGAGGGATAAAAGTTAGACCAAGTGATGGAGGGGAAGGGAGTAAAGGAAGGGCTAGGCGTACAAGAACCATGACTCATTTTTTTTCTAGCAAAGGAAAAGAATTGAAGGAAGGAAAACAACAAAAAAAGAGAATTCTCATATTAAGCTTTTTGAGCAATTGATTATAGTGTGTTCGTTCTAGTTTTTACATCTCCTTTATCCAAAGTTCCGAATATCATACTGACTCTAGTACCGAATTGGGTTCTGGTATGGTATTGTATCGGTATCGGGTAATACCGGATACCATTACCCGGATACCATTTCAGGTAATTTTTTAAATTTATGAAATAGTCCTTGAATTTTTTAAAAATTGCAAAATAGTCTACTCTCATATTGTACAGTTGTACTGTATACTTTATAAGTTTACATGAACCTTGTCTCCAAAAATCATAATAATAAATAATAACCATAATTAATATGAAACATCAATAATTTTTAGATATTTAATATATAAATAATAACCACAATTAATACGAAAAAAGACAATCATCATCATATGAATATAAAATTATGAACAATACAAAGTATTAAAAATATTACAATTTCATCATATAATAAATAATAATTACATCAAAACATCCAATAAAAGAATAATAAATATCCTTAACTCTTAAACTATTTTTTTGAAAGATAAAAAAGAAATATATTAATTTAGCAAAAGCTATATACAAGCATTACAATGAATCATTTATCAAATACAAACTAAAACTCACTAACTAAAATACAGAGTATCGCCAACATATAACATTATAATGACCAATTCTATTTCAGATCATGACTAACAAAGCGTTGCTGATCATTGGTAATGATGGCATCTCCAATCTAATTGATTATATGTTCTGCAAGTTATTTTTGGCTCTCTTCAACACCCTTGTATATCCTCCGATTCCTTTCCCTCCCAATTAAATAGATAACTGTAAGAAAAGCAGTCGTGATAATCATGTCGTTTGCTCTACCGTGAGTGATATAATGTATAAAAAAATTCAAGGTTTCCGTCTACTTGAAGATATATTTGGGTAATTGTAACATGACCCTAATTTTGCTCCAAATTGCTTTGGTATAATCACATTTAAAAAAATAAATGAATTCTACTCTCATTCAACAACTTACAAAGTGTGCATATGGTGTCAAAGGCACCAAACCATCGGTCCTTGGTCCGAAGCCTATTTTTGATCACTAGCTAAGTGAACACAACAGCTTTGCAGCTTAAATTATGCTTTCAGATAACCTCAAACCAGGGAACCACATCAAGATGATTAACCAATACCTAGTGATAAGATCTATTGTTGAAAGTACCACTAGAGTGAGGATGCTAGGCTATGCTATCCTTCCTCTGTCCTACAGGAATGTTAGGGAAATAATTTGACAATAAGTGAAAGCCTCTAAAACTGCTAACCTAACCTCCATTTAAGATGAGCATAGATACTCCAGCATTGAGAAGGATTATAGGTTTATAATTCCAGTTATACCTAGATTGATTTTTTTTCTTTTTTCTCCACTTTGACTTGTTTCAGGTTGTTCCACTGATTTTGGTTGTTCCATATATACTTCTTGATCAAATTCATAACCATAAATTACTTCATCTTGATCACTAGTAGGTTTTATAAGTTCATATTTTAAAGAATTGTTTTCTTTTTCCAATGTTAGTTTATTTACTAACTGAGTAATTTCTTCCAGTATATTTTTATATCTTGTTCTATATTTTCCATGGTTTTTTACCAAAGTTATGTTTGATGAGCTAGATGGCTCTGATACTAATTTTGATTCCAATATTTTTTGTTATTAACTTTTCTATTTTTTTCAAGTTTTTCGTATATTGGATATACTATTTTAAATAATTTTTCATAGTATTTAATTAAAGATTATAATATTTTATGAATTTCATTAATTTCATAAAACTTTTTTGACTGAGAATTTTGGCCTTTATCTATTAATGGTTGTGTTATAGTAATTAATTCTTTTAATTGAATTTCAATACTGGTTTGTTTATCTAATAATTCAGATAATTATTTAGTAATACTCATAATGTATTTTTAAGATGGCTTGATAGTTCTTGAAGTTGGTTTTTAATGTTAGCTAATTCATTTCCTAATTGTTTTTTATTTGTTTCTTCTCTTTCATTTAATTATTCTTTTTCATTTGATATACCAAGTTTAGTAAATCTAATAGGTTTTTCTAATATAACAGATTGTGATCTTATGGGAATTTTTGTCTAATAGTTTTATTTTCAGATAAAGATAGAAGTGGAATGGTTTTTTCTAAATTTTTCATTTTAATAGGATAATTAAAATATGGTAATTCTTTTAAACTAGTTCTTAGATTGTTTCCCACTTTTGCTACATCATTAAATAATTGGTTAATATAAATTTTATCTGTATTTTTAAATTCAATGTTATGATGAGAATTAGTAAGAGCACAACTAATTTGATAGGTAATTGAAAAAGGATATTGTCCAAGTATCATTAAATTTTCTTTGTAAAATTTATAAGCTATAGTAATTGTTTCATCTAGGTTGTGTGATTGTAAAGGAATTCCTAATTTTAAATGAGTATTAAATTTTATTTTGCCATAGGCTAAATTTTCATTCATTATTCCAATTACTTGATCTTTTAAATTAGTCATTCGTTCGTCAATTATAGTCATTCTTATAGGAGAGTCTATTCCTTCATGAAAAGTTAGATTTTAAAAAATTTTGAATTGTTGAAAGATGTATGTATCCAATTTTATGTCTTTTTTCTTCATGAATTTTTTTGTAATTGCTTATAAATTTGTTCTTGATTTATTAAGCTTATTTGGATATGGCCATTACATTGATCTATTCTAATAGTTGTTTCATGTATGATTTTTCCATAATAAATAATATTTTTTGATTAATTAAAATTAAAATTTTATGATATGTAATATCTTGACCAACTTTAAGATTTAATTGTGTTTTTGCTATTTGTTTTTGTTTTTCGTTTGATAACAAAGTATTAATATGGAAAATGCTAGTAGATTCGATTAATGATAAGGTATCTATGTCTAAAATATTATTAGTATGCAGATCTGTAGTTATTTCAGTCATATTAATGGAAAAGTCTTTAATGTTTTGTTATTTCGTTGAGTTTATATATTAAATCTTGATTATATAAATTATAAAGAGTAGGGGCAATATCTAATCTTTGTTTAAAAGTTATTAACCCATTATTATCTTATTTCATAATAATCTTTTTCTATTCTGTATTTAGAGACTAAATTTTCCAAATGCATAAATTCTGTACATAGTTGATTACAAATAATAAAACAATTTTTCATAGATGGGTTTTACAATGTTGTAGAAATCGTTGATAAAGTTGTTTTCTTTCTTCTTTTTCTTGATTATATTTTTAATGTTTATTAAGAAATATTTGGAATTTTTTAAGGGTCTATGGAGAAGCATTAATTGATTCTGGAAATTTATGAGTATCAGTAAAAATTTTAATACATTTTTGACTAATTTTAAGTTTTCGTTCCATATGTATTATTAATAGATGAAAATGTCTACAAGTATCACAAACATGCATTCAGAAATATGATACTAGAAAATATATTGGATAGAATTAACTAAATGATAAATTTAATTGAATATTCAATGATTATGATGAAAAGATAAAAACACAATTAAACATACCTGTTTTGCTCTTGTTCTCTTGAACGCCAATCCTTAGGCTAAAGCGAGATTGTAAGAGTATGTACAGGGATATTATAACTATATTTATTTTTCATCATATCGAGCTATGCTCGGAGTTTACATTATATAGAAAAGGGCATTGGGTAGCGTCCAAAACTTAGATAGCAAAAGTAAAAACTACAGGAAAAGTCAATTATGGAGAGTCTACTTTAGGTGGCCGATAGATGGCCTACATATTTTTACATAATTGAAGCCGACAAGTGGCCTACATTATTGAAAACTTTTGAAGATTTTGTTCCTCGATGATGATAGCTCGTCATTATGAGTATTACTAAACAATTATCTGAATTACTAGATAAACAAATTGTTGGACACCCCACCCTCGTAAGTAACGGGCCCGACGTCCTAAGTAACATCTGAACGCGTATCCCGTAAAGGTGACGTGCCCCCACTTGGACAAACATTAAAACTATACATTGCTCCTATTTCTGGACCGAATTTGGGAAAAACCCAAACTTGAATTTCAATTCTACTTGTTCAGAACGTATGAGGCTCTATGTCTCTAGTTTATTTAGAGACAAGAAGAGAAAAGAATTATCATATTTGAAGATCCCATAACAAAGTTATGACTACTACCTTGTAAGGTTATTTCAACAAACCCTTATTAGCCAAAAATTTATTATGGAGGGATAGAAAAAGGCGTTAGGAATCTATCGCTACAAGAATCACTTCATTTGGAGGTCGGATGATGAAGTTATGGCCAAAAGAATCAAGTATGCCCAAATTGTTAATCATATTGCCCCTGTCTTGGGGAAATTAGCATCATTGTCCTTAGAGATAGCAGATTAGGATAATCTTAGGATGCCTTGATAGAAGACTTCGAGATCTACAACTTTCATGCAGATATCGAAGACAAATTCTATCGTCTGAAGGGTCAAATATGGAGCAGACGATAGCAAGAAGGCAGACGAAGCAAAAGCAGACGAATCAAAAAGGTAGACGAAACAAGAGGCAGACGAATGCATAAAGCAGATGAAGCGGAATGCAGACGAATGCAAGAAGCAGACTAATGCAGACGCAAACAATAGCAAGAGGCAACAAATGCGGACGCAGACGATAGCATGGTCAACTTAAGACGAAGCAAAGTCAACTTAAGACGATGCAACGCTTAAGACGAATACGGTCAACTTAAGACGAAGCAAAGTCAACTTAAGACGATACAATGCTTAAGATGAAGCATCCTTATAGACGATACAACTTTACAGAAGATGCATCCTTATAGACGATATGACGTCATCACAGACGATGTGACATCATCACAGACAATACATCTTTACAGACGATATCACTTGATGCTCCTAAGTAATTCCCCTTTTAAAAACCCTACCTTTTAAACATTTGGGTCAAAAGTTTCCTACTATATACCATTGGAAAGGTAAGAGAAAGACCTACAACTTTCCAGAAGGCACATTTGCCTATTTCTACCTAGATTAATCCAGATCTTTCCCTGGAGTCCGAACACTAAGTTTTGCCTTATGCAAACTAAACAATGAAATGTATTAACTTGAAAGAAAATCATGAGCCAAATGTAAATCTTATTCCAATGATATAAAAAGGTAAGAGTTTTTATAAAGCTTTAGAGGACATTTCAAGCCGCAATTACATTAAGGTCTCAAAATCTCCAAAATACAAAAATTACATAAATCATGAGTTGCTCAAAATGCAACTAAAGCCTTGATTTACAAAATTTATTTCAAATACAAAATATTTCAAAAGTGGAGTGATGCCTTGACTATTAACTACTCGATCTCTTGCTCATCACCTGCTTATGGGGACGAAAATAGGGGTGAGCTTAAAGCCCATGGGTAACAATTTTATAACTAGTAATAAGCAAAGCCATTTAAAAAGTCATTTTCATACAGAAATTCATGTTTATGGAAAATGAGTATGCATCATTTATATAAGCTTATTTTGAACATATAACATATCAAAACGTCATGAGCACATAAGCATAACAAAATGGTCTGGGTAAGTCCATGAACATGACGCACTACATATTTCCACATAATGGTCCTGTGTAGCCGTAAACTTGAGGGAGCCAATGAAAGAGCTCTGTGCCACTAGCGGGCAGACGAGAGAAGCCTATAACTTGGTCAACGTGCACGTGACGATTCTTGAGGGACTACCACAAACCCACATAACACATATTTCATGAACTTGTAAGCTTGTTGCCCAAAATGTCACTTCTTCGAAAACTTGCTTTTCATGTACTTGCTATATCTTGAAAACCCTTTCCGAAAATATGATTTCATGAACATGTATCTTTTCAAAGAATCATTTTCAAAAGCTTTTCATCAA
>JAOSBP010000204.1:21284605-21298058 GCA_027563825.1 Erythroxylum mucronatum
AGGATTAGAGTGGCTCCACTACCGCATAGAGTGTGCATTTCAGTGAAGTCATGGCGCAAAGGTCGGTCAGCTGGAATGTTTTTGGATGACATAGATAGTTGTCATGTATTGTTTCCTCAATTTTGTAGAGACCAGCACTAGACTTTGTAAATATATGTATATTAAGGATTGAAGATGACATTGTACAGTTGTGATTTTTAGTAATGAAATGAGGAAACTTTTGATTTCAAAATGTGCTGAACTATTCTGATGCTTTCTAGAAAATTGTAAAATGATGCCATGTGGAGTAAATGTAGTGTTCGATCGTAGTGCACCTTTATCATAGGATATGTACTAGAATGACCTCCGGGCGTCCTGGTTCATACTCTGCGATAAGGGGGCGCTACATTATTAGACCCAGTGTTTCACCTTGGGGAGCTCCAATGCTATTTATGAAGAAAAAGGATGGGACCTTGAGGTTATGCATTGATTATATGCAGCTGAATCAGGTAACAGTGAAGAATAAGTACCCGTTGCCTATAATTGATGATTTGCTTGATCAATTGCAGGGAGCTCAGGTATTTACAAAACTAAACTTAAGGTCAGGGTATTATCAGTTGAAGATAGTTGAGGCTGATGTACCTAAGAGTGCATTCAAGAGCAGGTATGGGCATTTTGTGTTTCTAGTGATGTTGTTTGGGCTGACTAATGCCCCAGTAGCTTTTATGGCCCTGATGAATAAGGTGTTTCAACCTTACCTAGATCGATTTATAATTGTGTTCATTGATGATATCTTGGTATATTCGAAGAGTAGAAAGGAGCATGCCGAGCATCTGAGAGTCATCTTGTAGATTATGATAGAGAAGCAGCTGTATCGCAAGTTCAGTAAGTGTGAATTTTGGCTAGATCAGGTTGTGTTTTTGGAACATATAGTGACTGGGGATGGCATACAGGTAGATCTAAAGAAGATTGAGGCAGTAATGAATTGGGAAGCTCTAAGGAATGTGTCAGAGATCTTAAGCTTCCTAAGATTGGACAAGTATTACTGAAGTTTTGTCAAAGGGTTTTCTCTAATCTCAGCCCCTTTGACAAAACTTCTAAGGAGTGTCAAGAGAGCTTTGGGGAGCTGAAATATCGGTTGACTACTGCACCGGTGTTGACTATTCCATCAAGGACTAGAGGATATATAGTGTACAGTGATGCTTCACATCATGGATTGGGTTATGTATTGATGCAGCATGGTAAGGTGATCATCTATACATCGAGACAATTAAGGTCTCACGAGATCAATTATGTGGTACATGATTTGGAGCGAGCTGCAATTGTATTTGCTCTAAAGATTTGGAGACATTATTTATATGGAGAGACATTCCAGATATACACAGATCATAAGAGTTTGAGATATCTGCTGAGCCAGATGGAGTTGAACTTCAGGTAGAGAAAATGGATTGAATTATTGAAAGATTATGATTGCACTATTGAGTACCACCCGAGGAAAGATAATATGGTGGCAGATGCTTTGAGCAGGAAGTCTAATACCAATGCAAATCAAATTCAGTTATCAAGGCTACCTACTCTGATTCATTTGAGAGCTCTGAATGTGGAATTGAATCTGGAGCAGGATAGGGCCTTGATTGCTACTTTGAAGTTGAGATCGATGCTACATGACAGAATCAGAAATACCTAAGGCAAAGAGCCTAATATGGTGAAGCTTATAAAGAAAGTAAAGATGAATCTAGATTCTGAGTTTAAGTTGAGAGATAGGACATTATAGTTGAGACAGAGGCTTTGTGTGCCTAATATGTATGGTCTGAGGAAGAAGATACTTGAGGAAGCTCATATGGCCGCCTATGCTATGCTTCCTGGTACTACCAAGATGTATAACACACTGAAGAGCATTTTTGGTGGTCTGGAATGAAGAAGCAAGTGGCGAAGTATTATCTAGGTGTATTACTTGCCAACAAGTTAAAGTTGAGCACCAAGCTCCGGTAGGGAAGCTCCATTCATCACCTATCCCAGAGTGAAAATGGGAATGGATCACTATGGACTTCATCATGGGATTACCTAAGACTCCGAGGCAGCATGATGCTATATGGGTCATAATGAATCGGTTGACTAAATCGATCCACTTCTTACCAGTGAGAGAGAATAAATCACTTGATCAATTGGCTCGGAAATATATGAATGAGGTGGTGAGACTACATAGGGTTCCAGTGTCTATAGTATCAAACAGGGATCCCAGATTTACATCGAGGTTTTGAAGGAGCTTACAGTCTGTTATGGGGACTAAGTTGAACTTTAGTACAACATTTTATCCTCAGATAGATGGACAGAGTGAGAGGACAATCAAGACTGTTGAGGATATACTCAGGGCTTGTGTATTGGAGTTTAGGGAAGCTTGGGATCAATATATGGAATTAATAGAGTTTACTTATAATAATCATTATCATAGTAGTATCAAAATGGCACCGTATGAGGCACTGTATGGTAGAAAATGTTGGTCACCATTGTATTGGGATAGAGAGGGCTTGAGAATGGTTGAAGGCCCAGAATTGATACAGGACACAGTGGATAAGGAAAAGTTGATCTGAAGCCGAATTAAAGCGGCTTAAGATAGATAGAAGAGTTATGTGGATCAATATCAACGTGATATGGAGTACAGTGCTGGAGACAGAGTTTTCCTAAGAGTGTCACCTTGGAGAGGAGTTTTGAGATTCGATAAAAAGGGCAAGTTGAGCCCTAGGTACATTGGTCCTTACGAGATCATTAAGAGGATTAGACCTTTGGCCTATAAGTTGGCTTTACTGAATGAGATGTCTCAGGTGTATAATGTGTTTCATGTGAGTATGCTCCAAAGATATTGATCAGATCTGACACATATGATACCAGCTCAGGAGATTGAGGTTACTAGTAACTTAAGCTATATTGAGGAGCCGATCAAGATTTTGGGATCACAGATCAAGCAGTTAAGGAACAAGGTCATTTCATTGGTGAAAGTCCTTTGGATGAATCCAAAGAATCACTCAACTGAGGAAGTAACATAGGAGAAAAAGGAGCATATGAGGAGACAACATCCCCACCTGTTCAAGTAAACAAGTAAGAATTTTGAGGACGAAATTTCTTTAAGGAGGGGAGAGTCGTAACATCTCATTATCTGTGGGGAGGTTAGAATAGTAAATGTGAGTGATCAATGAGAGCTTAGAAATGCATTTTTCCATGCTCATGCATAATATGTCAGACATATACACGTGAATAGTGAAAGTTTTGCACATGAAAATAATTGTACATGCATTAATGAATGATTCCGGGTATAATTGAATTGAATTGGGATTTTTGGAAACTTATTGAATTTTGAATTTATCTATGTTGAAAATATTATTAGTTAGTAGGATTGTGAGAATTGTGAATTTCGGTGAGTTAGGAATAAATTTCAGAGAAAAATTATGAAAAATAGGGGAAAAGAAATCAAAAGAAGATTTGGACATAGTTGGATTGTAAAGATAGAATTAATGGAGGTAGTTTCAAAAGAAACTTAGTTAGAGTTAGACCTTAGGAAAAGTGACAAGCGTAAGTTGCCTTTGTTATTTGTCAAAAGTAAGTTTGAGATATCTGAGAGTTAAAAAGGGGTTTGTTCTTTTCCTAAGTTCTTTCCTTGTTCTCTGAATTTCTTCCCATACATAGAGTTTTCCATCAAAACTCCTTCTGAGAGTTAACTTTGCTTTTTTTATATCCCTCACCACTTCCTCCACTGCTAGCTGTTTCTTTTGACTTAACGAAAAAAAAACAGAAGTTGGTTAGTGTTCACAGTGGTTTACATAATTTTGTATGAAGTTAGGGCTTGAAGATAGTTGTAGCTTTTGGAGTCTTCAACAAGTAGTGAATAAAATTGTTAGAGTTATGGATTTTTGAAATAAAGTTGATGAATTTATTTTAGTGCATGATAATGGCATTTACGCACATTTATATTCTTGAACACTGTGTTAAGGGGATGAAAATTGTGGATATGGCATTATTTGGTTTTTGATGGATTGTTAGTGATCGGATGTTGTGGAAATGGTTCTTGAAGTTGAAGTGGCAATGAAATGATGTATAGGATTAGTGTAGAGAATTAGATATGGAAAGGTGATATGCTTTGTTTTTACACTATGCATGTATGAATATATAGGTGTTTATACATGAGTTGATAAAAAGTTAGAGATGTTCAAGAAAAAGGTTTTTGAGTTGAGGAGTACAGATAGTATCGTCCTAGGTTGACTTTTGCTTTGTCTTAAGTTGACCATTTGTATCGCCTTAGGTTGACTTATGCTTTGTCTTAAGTTTACCATCTGTATCATCTTAGGTTGACTTCTGCTTTGTCTTAAGTTAACCATTTGTATTATCTTAGGTTGACTTTTGCTTCGCCTTAAGTTGACAATCTGTAGCGTCTATAGAGACGTATCGTCTGTGATGACGTCATATTGTTTGTGATGACGTCATATTGTCTGTGAAGATGTATCGTCTGTAAAGATTTATCGTCTATAGAAACATATTATTTGTGATGGCATCATATTGTCTGTGATGACATCATATCGTCGTAAAAGTTCCATCATCCTAAGTTGACTTTTCTTCCTCTATTTTTTGCTTCGTCTGCTCTTTGCTTCATCTATTTTTTGCTTCGACTGCTTTCTGCTTTGTCTGCTTTTTGCTTCATCTGTTCTTTGCTTTATCTGCTTTTTGCTTCGTCTATTTTGGTACTTAGTCTGCTTTTTACTTCGTATGTTCTTTGCTTCATCTATTTTCTGCTTCGTCTGCTTTTTGCTTCGTCTGCTTTCTGCTTCCTGCTTCGTCTGCTTTTTGCTTCGCCGGCTACCTGCTTCGTCTCATGTAAATAGAACCTTATTTGATTCTATCAGCCATAACTTTGTCGTCCGACCTCCAAATGACCTGATTTTTAAAGCTTTGGATTAATAACACCTTTCTTTATCTCTCCATAGAAATTATAGATTTTGGTTGACTTGAAAAATATTAATCTAATCAAAGTAAGGATATCAGTTGGAAGAGCATGAACTGGATATTTTATTGAACATGTTCCTGTATTTTGATGATATCTTAAATTGTAGGATTCCAAATGAGATGATTTTTAATTTTTAGTAAACTAGAGATGTAGGCCTACAAATTGTCTCAACACGTCAAATGTTGATTCATCCTCTAAGATATTGAATTTCTGGATGGAAGTTGAACATAGTACACTATTGTTGAATGTGGACAACTTGATAAATTTCGAGGTATATCTTCCAAATTACTGAACCAAACTAAGTGATTTTAGTGTCAATAGCAACATAAGATATAGAGGAAAACTTTTCTAGAGGAGGGTGTGGCCAAATTATATCAATGGCACTCCCTGAATTAACGTGAACAGTAGACCCGAGAGAGTGTCTTGGAAAAAATGTGAAGTGCTTCTATGAGAACAAATGTGTGATCAAATTAATGGATTGATACCCGGGATTATCATGAACATACATTGTACATAATTCATTTCATACATGTGCATTATTGAACAATTATGATTGTACAAATTGTGATATTTGTGTATGTTGTTTGATATAAAGGAGCAACTAGAACGTTAACCTCCATACGTTGCCGGAACTGCCAGGCATTAGCTTTAGTAGCAACTAGTGAGTAACCTAGACGGTCTCACTTAATTACATGTTTGCGTAAATTCTATTTTGAGTTATTGAATGAATGTGATGGAATAAATGTTACTCATCAATGACGTTGAATATTGGACCTTGGGTCCAATGAAAATTATGGTCTGAATGTGAATGTGCAAGTGTTTGAATGATTGAGACAATGATATGTGAAGCATTGCAATACATGAATGCATAAAAGATAAAGGAAGTTGTGATCGAAGTCGCCAGTAAAAAAGAGCTTAAAGCTCAAATTGTGATTAGAGCCTCAGGCTCGGTTGTGAATGTACCCGATATCCACTAAGGGATATGGGACATAATTTGATATAGCTCGGTATCCATTAAGGGATACGAGCTAGTAAAAAGGCACTCGGTCACAACGACATTAACAAATAAAAAGGAGTCTCACGTGCATTGCATTTATACTTGATATATGTACTTTATATGATTGAAATGATTATGATGGTTGTTATAAAAGTGAAATGTGATATTTCGTGAATATGCAAAGATCTGAATAAGTTGTTGCATGTATTTTTCTTATGCATGAATTGAGTGGACCATCGATGATGGTTACCTCATTGAGTTCGCAAAACTCATCGAAAATTGCATGTCTATTTTTTAGGACTGAGAGATGACTTTAGCAATTGAGAGACGTACAAGCAGTGTAGACTTGTACTTTATGGAAAAGAAGAAATGGATCAAAGATTGGTCAGCTGGGATTGGATTGCTTAGATAGATTTTGTATATTTCCCCTCTCACGTAGCATATTTTTGTTTTAGGTTTGGATCACGTACATACTTCGAATGATGTTGTAATGGTTACATTGTAAATTCGGCTCTTAGGAAATGAAAAGAGGAAATTTTGGGTTTATTAAAATATTGTGATTTTCTTTTGATACTTTATAAGTGAATAATGATATGATGCCATGTGAAGTGAATGTAGTGATCGATCGTAGCTTGCCCTTATAGTGGGATATGTACCGGAATGACCTCCGGGCGTCCCGGTGTGTAACTTGCGGTAAGGGGGCGCTACATTGAAGTCTCTAGTAATCTGAGCTATGTTGAAGAACCTGTGAGGATAAATGGCTATCAGAGTGATTCCAATGGTGAAAGTCCTTTGGAAGAATCATTCGAGTGAGGAAGCCACATGGGAGATAGAGGAGCATATAAGGAATCAGTACCCCTACCTATTTGATCAATCAAGTAAGAATTTCGAGGACTAAATTTTTGTTAGGAGGTGAGAATTGTAACATCCCGTTACCCATGTTAAGGCTAGAATAGAAACTTATAAGAAATTTTTGAGAAAATTATTAAAATGCACGTCATGCAAAAATTAATTGTGACATACACATTTTTTTGCACATTAATATGATTGTACATGCATTCATTGGCATTTTTAGGTAAATTGGTTAATAAATGAAAATTGTGGATTAAATTGGAGTGTATTAAATTTGATTTAGCACTTTTTGTATATCTCGGGTATTTTGGAATTTTTAGTGATATTTAGAAAATTTTGGAAAAATTGGACCAATTATAGTGTGACACATGGCAACATGTATATGTGACAAATGGCTATGTTGTATGGTGACACGTAAACTAAATAAGTTAGTGATAAATGGCACACGTGAGTAATGACATGTGAAAAAACATGCAAAGCATACACGTACTTTTATGTTTTGAGGTGGGAACATTTCACTGTAACTATTGTTCTTCACTGTGAAGAAACACTCAACACCGAATCATAAATTGTTATGCTTTCTATACACTTGATTCCCTCTTATTACTATAATTAATTGCTGGATCAAGTAAGTGAATTTGATGATGTTTTACTATTAATGATTCTGCATATGAAATTATTCGTGAGTGTTTGAGAAGTGCGGTTTCGGTGATTAATAAATGAAAGATTTGTGAATTGGGATTGTTCATAAAAGTACGAAATAGACTCTGTTCTTATATTAAAATAGATATGCAAAAGTGTTGGAAAGTTGATGTTTTGGTTTACAAAAATTCGACTGTGGTGATTTCACTGTTCATGCATGTAATTGTGAAGTATTTTTAGATATGGTTTCACATGGTTTAATATGAGTTTAATGAATTTAAATGAAGATGTGGTGAAGTTGTGATATAAAAATGAAAAGTTGTTAGGATGAAATCAAAAAAATGGAAATCTAGAAATTCACAATAGAGAGTGAAAGGATGAACACAGTATTGAGAGAAAGCTTATGTGAAGTTTCAATTTTGAAGTTTAATTTTGATTCTTAAGTTTTGAGTTGTTTTAGAGTTAGATAAGTTACAATGAGTGTGAAAATGCAAAGAAGATAAGTTGGAAATGGTGTCAGAACTGTGAGATAGGGAAAGAAAAGGAGAAAAATTCTACAAAAATTTCCCAGAAGGGATGTCACCCTCATGCATAAGCACGACGTTGACTTTGCATAGGAATGTGAAAGTCAAGGGTGACTTTGTATGGGCGAGTTAAATGTCACCCTCGTGCATAAGCACGATAGTGACTTTGCCTGAAGTGACTCACCCTGAACACCTTTGCTTCTTTTGGCCATAACTTTGTCATATGACCTTCAAATGACTTGATTCTTGAACCAAAGGATTCATAAGACATTGATATAGATCTCCACAAAAATCATAGCTTTCTAAAATGGATTAGTTCATGAATTTAAAATGGAAATGTGAGGAATACTAGAATATGATAATTGAGATGATTTACTGAACATACTTCGGTAATTGGATTATATCTTGATCTGCGAATCAGAGTGAGATGATTATTCATTATGATTAAAATAGAGATATAAGTATGCAAATTGTTAAAAGAGATCAAATTTTAATTCTGTCTCTAAGAACTACAGAATCTAACTTGAACTCCAATACAGAGTACAATTATAGTTCATAGAATAGTACGAAGTAAATTAAGTATAACGTTTGGTTTATTGAGCAAAATGGTATGATCTAGGTATCATTGCAAACTTAAGACATTGGAGAACAATTTTCTATAAGGAAGTGTTACCTAATTTTTTCATTTACCCTATCATATTAATTATGCAAAGTTGACCTGAAATCATGTTAGTAGAAAATCTGAAGTGGTCAATTAGGTTATAAAATTGATTTCACATTGTGTTAACTTGGTCCAAATTATAAGTACAAATGATATTAATGAGGGCTTTGATATCTGATTGATTTGATGATAAGAATCACAATAACATACCTGGAATTGCCATTGAACATGCATTGTGCATATTTTATATAAGTACATGTGCAGAAAGGAATAGTTGTATATTTGTGCAAAAATGTAATATTTGTAAATGTGTTGTGTATGTTATAGAGGAGCACATCGGACGCCAGTCAGACATTACCAAACCATCCAGGCAATAGCTTCTTGGAACGTACTATGAGTCAACCTTGATGAATTTCCTAGGATTGAATTGATTTGATTTGTTAAGCTTCCAATAATTAAATTGTTACGATTTGTTTTTGAATTCCTTAATTAAAGTCCGAGTATATATTTGGGACTATATTGGAAGTGCTCTGATTTGTTTGATAATTCTATATGGACTGTATTGGAAGTTCTCAACGAAAGTTGAATGCCGAACTTTGGTTTGATGATTATGAAATTTTGATTGTGCTTCATAAATGATTGTGATACATGGTAAATTCTGAATTGATGCATTCATAAAATGCATACTCAGATAAAGGCGTTGTGACCGGAGTAGCCAGTATAAAAGCGCTTACACATAGAGCTTTTCTCTGTGATATATGATTCTACATGTAGAGCTATGCTCCGTGGTATATGTTTCTGACTGAGCCTAATGGGCCAGTATTTGTATATGTGATAGGCACTCAGTCACAACATTGATAACGACTGTGGAGTCTCATATGCATTTGTATTTGTTTATATATGATCTGATTCGGAATGATTAAATGATATGTCATGACAGTGTGAGTATTTGGAATATACATGTTCTGTAAGAATAATTGTGAATTATGTGATTTGTGTATGTGAATCTGGTGAAATCATCAATGATGCTTCACTTATTAAGTTTGCAAAACTCATAAAAATTTCAATGTGATTTTTTAGTTATGAGACAGGAGACTTAGTGTTTATTATAGATTAGAAGAACATTTTGGACTAAGTTATGGCTCAGAGGTCTGTTAGCTGATGTTAGAGAGTTATAGCTTTTATTTTATAGCTTTTGATAGAACCTGTATGAGGATTTGTAAATATTTGTCTAATGGAAGCAGTGTAAATTTTGGACTAAGTTATGGCTCAGAGGTTTGTTAGCTGATGTTAGAGAGTTATAGCTTTTATTTTATAGCTTTTGATAGAACCTGTATGAGGTTTTGTAAATATTTGTCTAATGGAAACAATGTAAATTTTGTGAATGAATGCAATGAATGGTTTTAAAATTTGTTGACTTTTTAATGATTTTAGTTGATGCCAAGTGTAAGTTGGATTTGTTTTTGCTCTAACATACCATTATCATAGGTTATGTACTTAAATGTTCCTAAATGTTTAGGTATGTACCCTATGGTAAAGGGATGTTGTAATTTATGATGGGAAAAGTTCCAATGTAGCAATTGGTTGCTAATTTAAGCCATAATAGATTTTTCGTTTAGTGGAAATGATTAATTGGATCAATAAGTTCTTTAGTGAACCTAATATAGTTTCTTTGCATTGTTCAAGATAGTAATGTACTATAGAACATTAGAGCCATTGGGCATGCATAAGGAGCTAATGTCTCATTAAAGATCCAAGAATGTGTTTAGGCAAATTTTCTTAATTATGATGATAATTTAGATAGGAGTTGTAAGATTTAATCAAGTGCTCACTATAAAGAATCTTGTAGAATTCTCTCATTAAGCCACTACCCCAGTAGTAGAATAATCATCATATGGTGATATGGTATAAGATACTTAAGCGATTGGCTTAGTGCCAGTAGGAGGTTGCTAGTTTATGCCCTATAGCCAATAGCTTTGGTTGTAGATTAGTGGCAAATTATTTGAAGGAATTCTTTATCTTGTACATGTTTAGATGTATATGATAAAGTCCATGGGATAATTGTACATTGCAAATACAATTATAATGAGATTATAATTATGAGGTTTATATTGCATTTATGTATTATTCCTAAAATATTCCAAGTCATTGCTCTATTAAGATTGGACATTAATTGAACATAAAAAGACTAGCACACATTTTGTTTTTCCTTATGAAGGAAGTAGTTGATCTCATAGGCTAAAGTATAGAGATACTTAAAGAAACATGTGGGTGGTGCTTGTTAAAGAACTAGTTCACTGAACATACCCGATATGAGAAATCCATTTGGAACATTACTCGTATGTCTATGGAATTCTCAATGTGATGATTGTATAAATGATCCTTTGACTTGATGTCATCAAAGTTATCTTGTATGGGGATTGCTATGTTTTGATATTACTTATGATCTATTTTATCACAGGTCATTTATCGATAGTCATTGGATGTAACATTAATTATACGGAGATAGTTGAATGATCAAAATAGGATTCATCACCCTAAAGTAATTAGGGAGAATGTTTTGTTATTCTCGATTAGTATTGATTCAAGAAATCCTTGGCTAAGGTGAAACGATGTTTTGTAAATAGTTTACAAATGTCATTAATTGAATCAATAGCTAATGGCGGAGAACTAATATGATTAGACTCAAAATAGAGTGGACATTAATCCCATGCTCTATGTCTAATCAAAACATTGTATGATGAAAGGATTGAATTATACAGAAAAATTATGCACAAAACAGTTTGACAAAACCACTTTGACATTCCTAAATATTTAGGTGGTCATGATGCATTCTGCTAGATACCAATCTTGATCTATGATTATAAATTATTTAATTGGAGAATTAGAGATAAGTTAAAAGAAGTTTTAATTTATATAATTTTAATTATAAATTAAAATTAGATTTTATAACCATTGCTAATATATTTGAGAACTTAATGGGTCTCACATATAGAATTGGTTAAAGAGAGCAAAATTAAATTAACCAAGTTGGACTTGATTGTAAAGTTTGAGAAACTTTACGATTAAATATAAGATATTTAATAAATCAAGATCAATATGAGATATTAAATCTTATATCAGCATGATTGGTACTTAATTATAATTATTGTAATTCTAATTAAAGTTTAATTGAAATTAGAATTTAATTTCAATTAAATTAATAAAACAGCCAAAGCTTCTTATAACTAGGCTTAAGTTCTATGGAGCTAGCACCTCTTGCTTAACCCTCTCTGTAAAAGTTACAGAGTTCTCTCAACTCCTTCTGTGGATACTGTAAGAGGCCGGATACTTGTGCGGCTATAGTGGTTGAAACGGATTAGTTTTAGAAAGGGATATAACAAGATAAAGATCAAGCTTTGGAATAAGGTACAAATTAAATTTCTGCTTTATTATGATTTGTGTTAATCATTTTATATAATTAAATAGATCTTGGTTTTTGGAAAATTAAAAGTCTCGAAACGTTTCGTGATTATTCCGCTACAATCGGGATCGGATCTCAACCCGGTTTCCCAACAGTTTGGTCCAGTCAATTTGTTCGCTTCCATCAACAATCTTAGATTCACGCTAGTACTTATGGTGTTGACTTGAACAATAGCAACCTTTCGTCAAAGAGAGAAAAATAAGAATGTACTTAAATATATGTCTATAAGGACTTTAATAACACAAATTATGGCTCCCACTATTCTTCACGAATTCATAATCCTCAATATAAATTCGAGAGAACTCGTAGAGAAATTCTCCTAGTAGGTCGATATCAAATATGCTTAAGAATAACCTTGGGTTTGCCCAACAAGCCACCTTAGTTCAACCGATAGGTATCGATCATACTAATTGCATCTCTAATGCAACTATCGAATTTAGTGTTATCAATTGTTGATGTGTGCACACTCTTTGGGCTATCAACTCTTGAGATGTGTATATCTAATGTACACTACCTGACTTCTCCTTTGTCCACGTTGATCTTGGGTTTGCCTAACAAACTAACACTTCTAGTTAAAACCGACCTATTAATCCGAAAATCCTATTTCCATGGTTCGAACATATCTGTATAAAGCGGGCTTAAGCTTGTCTAACAACCCTAACTTCAAAAGGACTTTGATTCTCGCCATGTTAAAGGAAGGCGTTAGTTCTGAATAAGGGGTTTGACTAAGGTCTCATCTGTTGGATCGAAAAAGAAACCATGCAAGATTTGGTTAAATGGTATAATTCAAATTTATGATAAAATATATGATAATTCAAAATTGCAAGAGAAAAATATATGATAAAAAGAGTTTTACAAAAAAAAGAGTTTAAGATTCTAAATAATTTTATTCAATTACTATTTTATTTTATTAAAATTTTATTTTAAAGATTAATTAGAATACTTACTCCAATAAGTTTTTGGCCCTACTTGGCAATCAGCTAATTGCAGTAGCTATTAGCTGATTCTGATTCTATCAACTAATAGAAGACAACTGATTCTATTAGCTGATTTGACCAACCGATTGCATTAGCTATTTGTCAATTGATGTTTGGTTAAATTAGTTGTTTGGTCTTAGCTGTTTATGTGTATTGTAAGTGATCTAGAAGGGGGGGTTGAATAGATCCTTAATCTTTTTGTAATTTTCTACAATAAAATTATAAGTTAATTCACACAAAAACAATTTAAATAAATTTAAATAAACAGAGTAGGAAAGAAGATCAAACACTGTTTTTATAGAGGTTCGGTGCTAAGACCTACGTCCTCTACCTAAGCTCCCACTTAGGATTTTGCCAAACACTTT
>JAOSBP010000204.1:21327187-21341379 GCA_027563825.1 Erythroxylum mucronatum
CATATTACACAAAATATCCTTTAAAACGGCTACACCCCTCACCCTAAGTGAGGTTTAGTTCCTAAACATTATAACAAATATCACACAAATAAAGAAGTTCAACATTCAAAGAAAAGTAGAGAGAAAGTAGCAGGAAAAACAAAGAGGAAGCTCCAAGTTCTTCGAGAAAATTCCCCTCCTCTGCTGTGCCTCTAGATCCCCTCTGGAATATATTGGAACGTGAAAATTTTGCTCCCCAAAAAAAAAACACTCCCCTTCTTTAGCTGATTTCTTTTATTTCTTTCAAACTGATGCTCTCGTATGCGTGCGTCTCTGTTCCATCATCATGCTCATACCTCCACCTAGGTCTGCGTCGACCTCCCTATGTGGCTTTTGGTGTAGCTTGTGTCGCCGCAACTCTTGCTGTCGCGTATCTTCTTTGTTCACGCCTGCTTTGAATGTTCCTCTGTGTGCAGCGTCCATTTAATTGCTCTCCAGCTTGTTTATTGTTTGTTGCTACGCACGCTCCTTTATCTATTTAAAAATCCAGCCTTCTTGTAATTCTACTGTGCGTGCGTGATTCCTAGCGTTGCCACCTGGTCTTCTTTTGCTCTATTGCCTTATTTTTTTCACGCTATTTGCTCTCTGATTGACGTAAAGATGGTTCCATGCTTTTGATTATTTTATGTGCATGCCTTCCTCTGATTTTCCTGTGCGTTGACAAGGTTGACTGTTGCTGATGCTTTCCTATGATGAATTAACGCAGCTCACAACCTAACCAATTGATTCTTCTCTGCCTGTGCGTTGATTGACATAAAAGCTAACCCCCTCTTAACTTGGCAACAAATTGGTCTCCACGTTATCAAGTCACTTGTCTTCTAATGTGTAACGTGTCACAGCATGAACGCCACTAACTGTTGATCTTGGCTGCTTCAAACGACAACTTTCTATTTAAAAATACCAGCCTTGTGCAACTTGTCACATGAATGCACGTAGACTGTTCTTTGCTAAAATCCACTTGATTTGCGTCATTGAAAAGTCTCATTCTCCAGCCCTTGAACGTCCACCTTGATTGATGTTCCTTGAATTGTCGTGTTTCCACTGCTGTCTTCCATTTGTGCCTACAATTAATTAATTGTTGTGCCTCCTCTCATGTGGGACGCCACCAGCATGCATTTTTAATCCCACTTAATCCTTGTTGCCAAGATTACATTGGAGAGAGTCTCCTCTTTGGTAAATTGTCGCTGTCCTCTTATTCATGTGGGACGCCACCAGCATGCATTTTTTTAAATGTTGCTTTAGACTCACGTTGGACAATTGCCACTCTAAAGTCCATCCTCCTGTAGCTTCTTCTTCACTGATGCGTTAACTACTTGTGTGTCTAATTGTGTGCTTCTCTTGCTTGTATTATGCGTGGCCCTCCATTAGCTAGCTTTTATTTCAGCCGGGTCCCTCCTTTGACATTTCTCCAAGAGATGCTTGTCTCACGTATGAATCACACATCCTCTCTTGTGCTTGGTCATTCCTTAGTTCTCCACTTGTGCGCTAACGTCTCTCATGGGTTCAGATTCTCCATGTTGCACGTTCCTGTCTTTGATAAGTCACCATGAAACTGCTCAACACACTGTTGATTATTGGGTCCCTCCTGTATATATGGACAAGACAATTAAAAGCTACCTCATTAAAAACCCTTTGCCCCTTTATGCTGCTATGCGTTAAAACGCACAGCTCTAACGTTAGTGCATGCGTTAACGCATGCACTAACCATTTTACTTTTTTTTATTATTTTTAATTGAGGCTTAAGCTAAATAAATAATTGTGCTCCAATTTTTTTCTTTATAAAATTTTGCCCTTTTGGTCTCAAAAATATATTAACAAATTCAATAAAGCAGTCAACATAAATTGAACACAAATTGAGCATTTTATATAAAAATAGGATTGAAATCACATATAAATGTATAGGAAAATATGAGAAAATTCAATCCTATCAGCAACATATACACTTCCTCATCAATAAAGCCATGCAAAAATGCATTATTCACATCTAACTAATGTATAGGCCAAGAAAAATGTGCTACAACAATTGTACAGTTATTGTTTTACCAACTGATAAAAAACTATCAGTAAAGTCAATTCCTTCAATTTGATGATATCCTTTAGCAACTAACCTACCTTTATAACGATCAACAGTCCCATCAAGCTTAAGCTTAGCCTTATAAATCCACCTAGAACTAATGACCTTCTTACCATCTAGTAAAGGAGTTAAAATCCAAGTTTTATTAGATTCCAGTACAGCCAACTCCTTTTGCATAGCTCTTATCCAATGTACATGACACTTAGCCTGATGATAAGATTGAGGTTCCTGAATATTGGAAACATTTACCAAAAAAGATATGTATGTGGAGGTAAGATGTGGGGTAGGTATAAAAGGAAAAGTAGAAGGGGTGTAACTCGAGGAACTACAACCAGAACACTGAGCACAAGAAGATGAAGATAAAACATTGTTGGTGGTGTGAGATCCCACATCAGTTGGAGAGAGGAACGGAGTATGCCTTATAAAGGTACAGATACCTCTCCCTTACAGAAGTGTTTTTCACGGCCTAATGTACCGGATCCCATCAGAACTCCGATGTTAAATGTGCATGGATGAGAGTAGTACTAAGATGAGTGACCTCTTGGGAAGGCCTCGGGAAAAGCAAAACCGTGAGAGCTTGGTTGAGCCAAGGCCCAAAGTGGACAATATCTCTGGGCTGTTACAGTAGTATCAGAGCTGGTACTCGAATCGTTATGCCAGCTAGGCTGGACCCCAAAGAGGGCTAGGCCCTAGGGGGTGGAGAGTGTGAGATCCCACATCTACTGGAGAGGAGAACGAAGTATGCCTTATAAGGGTACAGATACCTCTCCCTTACAGACGCGTTTTCCATGGCCTAATACACCGGATCTCATCAGAACTCCGAGGTTAAATGTGCTTGGGTGAGAGTAGTACTAGGATGGGTGATCTCCTAGGAAGGTCACGGAAAAGGTAAAACCGTGAGGACTTGGCTGGGTCAAGGCCCAAAGCGGACAATATCTGTAAGCGGGTGATCTGAGTTGTTATAGGTGGTTGCTTGAGACACAAAATCATTTAGCCAGGCTGGTTTATAGGATATTATGTTGCTTCTACGTAACCCTGGAGTGGTAATAACTGGAAATGTTGAAGAATGAGATGATGAAGATTCGGTGGAAAATGTATCAGTGTTTGAAATGGGTTAATTGGCAGGCGAACTATTAGTTCTAGAAGTTAAAACATGAAAAATATCAGAAGGTTGATCAGTTGGAACCAAAGGAAGTGGAACAGCTGGTGTTGTATTAAATGCAGTCTGATAAGGAAAAGTAGTTTCATAAAAAACTACATCTCTGAAAACTAGAACAGAATGCGATTCCAGATCAAACAACTTATAACCCTTTTGTCCATGGCTATATCCCAAGAAAATACACTTATAGACCCTTGGATCAAACTTATCCTTATGTGGCTGAACATTTGTGGCAAAACAAAGACATCCAAAAGATTTTATATGATCATACTTGGGTGGATAACTATATAAATCCTCATAAGGTTTTTTTCACCTTAGAAGAGAAGTAGGAAGTCTATTAATGAGATAGGTGGCTGTAAGTATAGACTCTCCCCAAAATTGTTTAGGTAAAGAAGCTTGAAACAGAATAGCTCGAGCTATCTGTAATAAATGTCTATGTTTTCTCTCCACTATCCCATTCTGTTGTGGTGTATAAGTACACAACTTATGATGTATAATTCCCAATTCCTTAAACAATTTCTGACACTCCCCACTTAAAAACTCAACTCCATTATCTGTCTGTATGTCTGAACAGAGTTCTGAAACTTAGTTCTTACCATCTTTAAAAAACTGTCTAAACAACCGATCACCCGACATTTATGATTCATCAAATATGTCTAAGTTGCCCTACTGTAATCATCCACTATTATCCATAAAATTTTCCCCCCAAAGATAGAATGTTGATTATAAGTAAAATGTTGATTATAGGGACCCCAAATATCAACATGCACTAATTGGAAAACAGAGACAGTATAAATATTGCTAGATGGAAATGACAATCTATGTTGTTTAGCAAGTGGGCAAACATCACAAACACTAGCTTCACTAGTAATTTTATTATCAAAAGAAACAATAAGTCTAAGTATATTGTAAAAAACATGGCCTAAACATTGATGCCAAAGCTTGTACATAGACATAGAATGCCATATTATTGGTACTACTTTCAATAGTGCACAAAGAATATCTGGCTATTGTGTTAGCCTTAAATGAATCCTTGTCTAGGAGATAGAGCTTGCCTACAACCTTACAAACTATCAATATTCGGTTAGCCTTTAGGTTCCGCAAAATGCAATAGTTTGGATAAAATTTGAACGTAACAGAGGCTATAGTTGCAAGTTTATTAACAAATAAAAGGTTGAAATTGAAAGTAGGTATATGCAAAGTTTCTGTCAAGACAAGTTCATTAGGCAAGAAAACATCACCAATGTGATGTACACAGTTTCGAGTTCCATCAGACAGATATATAGGTATAAATGTGTTGGGTACAATAGGCTTGGTTAACAAAGAAATATCAACACAAATATGATTTGATGCTCCTGTATCTAATATCCATAAATCTAAACCTAGGCCATCAAGACTACAAAGAGCTAAAAAAGGAAGTGCACCTGCAAAATCCGAAATATGTGACAGGTTCACCATGAGAGGATCTGTGATTGCTTTATTCTTTACCAACTTTACTAATTCTTGTTTGATCAACTCAAATAATAGAGGATTGGAAGTACCAACAACAGTATCTACTACTAATTTGCCGTTATCTACAGTTAATGAATTAACCTTATTCACTGCATTAGCAGTATAAGACTTCTCACTTCCTTTCCCTCTTCTATTCTGCAGCTCCTTATACCAATCTGGTACACTAGTAAGCTTAAAACAATTTTCCTTCATATGTTCGTTCTTCTTGCAATAAGAACGGAACATCTCACTCTTGTCATTACTACCCCATTTATGTTTAAATTGTTTCCCTCCTCCATCTGTGACCCGCTTTTACTCCTTGTATTCACTAACATAACACTATGGTCCATTCCTTTACTAAAAACCATCTGTACCTCCCTTTGCTTTTCTACCTTTAAAACCATAGAGTATGCATTATTGATAGATGGAAAAGGCTCCATAACAAAAATTTGATTCCTAACATGAACATAACTCTTATTTAGTCTCATTAGAAATTGCATTAACTGATTCAAAGATGTCAAATCATCTAGAGCCCTAAGTGCTCCACAAATACATTGTGTTGCCGTCCCACAAGTACACTACGAGACAGGTATGAGGCACTGGAGTTCATCCCATAATTTCTTAAGACTAGTAAAGTACTTAGCAACAGACATAGTACCTTGTGATGCTGCACTAATATGTCTTTGTAAATGATACAACAAAGGACCATTACTCTCTCCAAACCTTTCTACCAAATTTGACCATAATTCTTGGGTAGAATTTGTATAAATGAAGGCTTCAACTATATCCTTTGACAATGAGTTCAAAATCTATGATCTAACCATGTTATAAGTCTTAATCCATTTATCAAATTCAACAGATCTTGGACTAGGTTTCTGACAAGTTCCATCAATAAAACCTAATTTCATCTTAGCTCCTAGACCTATTTTAACAGATCTACTCCAGCTAAAAAGATTATTCCCATTCAAGACTGCAGTACTAAACTCATACTTGGATAGTATGATCCTTAAAGGTAAATATGAGTTTCTAGAGTCGATCCTGCGGGTGACTCGTGCAAAACACCTTCTGTTGTTACAAGCTTCTCAAACTAGATGCATACCCATGAGAAGAAAATGTAGTTCTTGAAAGCCTAACTCTCGTCCCCTTGATTAGCTACTCCCTCAAGCACATAAGCAAAATAGATATGTTGATGATGATCAACAGACAACTCCTTGCAATATCTCGCTCCAATCGATCAAGAATGACGATCGATTACAAAGCAACTCCTTGCAATATCTCTGATACCATGAACCATTTCTCCGAAAAGAGAGAAATAATAAGAACTAACTTTTATTTATGCCATCTCACTGTTTATATAAGCCAAATTTCCTTATATACAAAACAAGTAAAACAGAAGCTATCATCTACTTACAAAGCTACCATCTATTTACAAAAACGACTACACTTTATTTTAAATGAACAATACATGTCTGTTTAAGCTATACATAAAATTATCATTTAACAACGAGTACTTGTAAATCTAATAATATCAGACTAGGATATTCTCATCCAATTGCGATACCACTTGTCCACTTGCTTTTTTGATAGTGCAGAGAGGTAGTAGCATAAGGTTGTTGGAATTTCAAATGTGAGTAAGAATTTTACATTAGAAAGGACCTATAAATTTAATGTCTTAAAGTTTTGAGTTAAAATATGGTGTTAAAATCTATAAATATGTTTCCTCACTGGGCTCATGATGTAAATCTTCCATGTAAGTAGACTTCCCAGATCCAACAAGTGGTATTAGAGCCGATGGTTCGGCAAAAGACAAGTATGGAGATGGTAGGAATCTCACATTAGAAAGAGATAGAACTAGTGAAGGACATATAAGTGGAAAGGACCCATAAATCTAATGCCTTAAGTTTTTAGATTAAAGTGGAAAGGACCCATAAATCAATGCCTATAAGTATATTTCCTCACTAGGCTCATAATGTAAATCTCTTGTGTAAGTAGACTCCCCAAATCCAACAGGTGTTTAATCGGAGAGGAGAGGAGAAGAGGAAGACAGCTGTGGAGAGGAGACTAGAGGAGATCAGGAGAGAAGACCAGAGGACCGAGAAGATAAGAGATCAGGACAGGAGAACATAGGAAGACTGCTACGGAGTAAGAATTGCACTGAAAATGATGACAGGAAAGGAGGAGAATTTATTGAAACTGAAATAACATCATTTTAATTTAAAAAAATTAATAAAATGATAGTGATTTGAAATCAATGCTTATATACTTGATATTGACCATAATTTATAAGAACGCTTCTGTCTCAAGAGGAATTAACATAGGGTTGAGTCGTACTAAATTACACAATTAAAAAGAACATATAAGTAGAAAGGATTTATAAATCTAATGTTTAAAAGTTGTGAGTTAAAGTATAGTGTTAAAGTCCATGAATATGTTTCGTTACTAAGCCCATGATGTAAATCTCCCGTGTAAGTAGACTCTTCAGATTTAACTAGTGGTATCAGAGCTGATGGTTGGGCAAGGGACGAGTTAGGAGATGATAATCAGATCCTGTGGTTGTCTCCCTAAAAAAAGAGCAAAGAGACTCCTGATTGACCCATACCAATGAAGTAGAAGGGCTCTTAG
Organism: Erythroxylum mucronatum; assembly: GCA_027563825.1. NCBI lineage: Eukaryota > Viridiplantae > Streptophyta > Magnoliopsida > Malpighiales > Erythroxylaceae > Erythroxylum > Erythroxylum mucronatum. Next base: position 21,334,573 of record JAOSBP010000204.1, read on the forward strand.
TAATACTATATACTCAAACTGTTAAAAAAAAGACTTTTACTTAAGGGGAGTCCAAGCCCAAGTCATACTAAATTACACAATTCAACGTCAAACAAATTTTCTAAATCATTAGGGCAATCATCGACATTAAATAATCTCCCAAAGTTGAAATGTTTATGGCAACCACGTAACGAGCATAGATATTCTATATAAGAAAGAGACAGTCGATAACGATGTCAAGAAAATTAAACACTAAACATACATGGAAATATCTAGAAAGAAGCGTGAAATCATCTAAAAAGAACCAATCAAACCATCATCTTATAAATATCACCATCTTCCAACATTTAAGCTTTCTTTCTGACACGAACCCATACTGCAGTATATGGCACTATTCTAATACCTGCCAAAATGATGATGACGATGAAACCCTTTCAATATTTTTCCAAAAGTCAAAATCCCTACAGAAGTCACTCTCTGGAACATTAATTCATTACCATCCATTAGCAGGGAGGCCCACATATCCCCTCAAATCCTCTCTGCCAGCAGCCTGGCCCTATTCTGTGTGATCGAGGGGCTTATTTTCTGGATGCTCGTATTGATTGCGAGCTTTCAACCTAACCCACCCCACGTCGAGTTCTTTTTTTTAATCATTTATGTTGGATAAAGAAAAAGAAGAGGCGGCAAGTATTTTCTAGAAAAAATGAAACATTTTTATTATGGTAATACTACATTTGTAGTAGCACTCTCATTTGTTATAATATTATAATATCATATATATATTATTAATCAAATAACTACATTAAAGCTATTGAAATTCAATGACTTTTCACATGCACATATATTAATAGATTATTAAAAAAATTAAAGTCTCGAATTTCAAAAACCTAGCTCATAACTTTTCATCTACATAATTAAAGCACACTTAAATATACTTAGCTTAGCTTTCATACTCTTAATTTAATGCAAGAACGCTTAAAGTTAAATCATATTTTCTTTAAATATTAAAGAAAATAAAATTATTTGCATTCATGAAATAGGGGGTTATTTGTTAAAGTAATATACAAATCAACAGTACTGTTAGCTCAAAATGAAATTCTTTTATCAAATTCCTCGGTGAAATTGCTTGAGTCGTATAGGAATTAATAACTACATATTTTACGTCACAAGATGAACGATAGAGTAACAAAATTCGAACTCTTAAGTAAAAGTTGTATTATCTAAGTAAAATACAAGGTTGGTGATAGTCTTTCGGTTATTAATATCTCTAGCATAATTGGTATTGTTGAAACCTCTAATTATGGAGTTGTTAGAGGTAGAATAATATAACCTAAAATTAAGACTTCCTTTAATGTATAGAAAAAACCTTCTTGCATTTTTAAATGAGTTGATACTGTAGCCTCTATAGAAAGACTAACTAGTCCAACTGTAAATAATATATTAGGTTTTTTATAAGTTAAATATCTCAAACTTACAACTAAGGTTTAGTAAAGTGTTGGATCTACCATTTGACCTTTATTTTATATGAAAAAGTATGGCTTATTGTTCTTTTGAATTCTTTAAACATTTTTTAATTATGGTTGATAAAAATTAGATCATATACGTACAAGCTAACAATCAAAATTTCATTGTCATTCACTTTTATGTGTTTGTTTCTTCTATATAGTATAGGATTTTTGGAGAGTTTAATTACTAAACTATTGCCATAGAAAATTTTTGTAGCTTCTACTTGCTTGAATTGCAACTATTTAAGAATTCTCCTTACAAGCTACTGCAATAACAAATTCAGTCTCTGTGCTCGACAAAGTGAAAATTGGTAGCTTCTTAGATAACTATGAATTAGCCGCTATGACCATCATAAACACATAACATTGCTTCTTCTGTCTTCTTGATCTCCTACAAAATCACTGTCAGTAACCAGTAAATTTGATTTCTTACCTTTATTATATAATAGCCGTAATTCTTGGTCATTTGTAAATGACGAAGTATTCTTTTAGTAGCTAACAAATGCATTTCTATTGGATTCTCTATATATCTGCTGATTAAGCTTATAGAGTGCATTATGTCTAGTCTTGTTGTGGTTAAATACATTAAATTGCCTACAATTTGTTTGTAAAATGTCCTATTCACCTTCTTTTCTTCATGATCCTTTTTCAACTTCAAACCAAACTCGATTAGAGTACTTACAGAATTGTAATTCTGCATTTGAAGTCTGTTCAAAATTTCGTACACATATTTTCTTTGAGAAATGAAAATTCCAATGATTGATTATGTCACTTCAATACTAGGAAAATAGTGTATCATTCCTAGATCAGACATTTCAAACTCATTTCTAGTAAAAATAAGATCATTCATATATAAATACACAATAAGAATCTTCCTTTCATTTTCTTGTTTAACAAAAAGTATATGCTTATAAGGACATTTCTAAAAACCTTTTTTCAAAAAATTATTTTCAATATGACTATACCAAGCTTGTTTTAGTCCGTAAGGTGCTTTCTTTAGTCTAAAGACCTTATGGTCATTTCCAATCTTAACATAACCAGGAGGTTGATTAATAAATACTTGTTCCTTCAAGTCTCCATGCAAGAATGTGGATTTGACATCCAATTGAAAAATAGGCCATGAATTTTGTGAATCACCAATCTTATTGTATCATGCCTTGCATTGCAGCAAAAATTTCCATATAATCAACTCCATTGAATTTTGTGCTACCAATGCAACCACCAATTCGATTGTATCATGCCTTGTAACTAGAGAAAAAATTTCCATATAATCAACTCCATATTCTTTCCTATATCCTTTAGCCACCAATCTTGCTTTATACTTATCAATCTCACCATTTGCCTTCAGTTTTGTTTTGAAGACCCACTTCACACCAATGGGCCTGTGGCCATTTAGAAGGTCAAATAGCTCCTAAATACTTTTTCTCTCAATGGCTTCTATTTTATCATCCATCAGTTTCTGCCATTCTGATTCTATACTACTATCAAAGATGTAGGATCACAATATGAAAATAAGGCAAAATGGTTGATTAAATCTTCGGTTTAATCAAAATCTGTTACCTTATAATCTGTCATCCATGCTAGCCTTTTTTAAACACGATTAAGGCAAGATTCAGCTACAAAATTAGCAGCTTCTGTTGCTATTGGCGAAGGTTAAACAAATATTGGGGCTATGTCTGATGCATTTGAAGGCACTAGAATTTGTAGGGGTTGCTGCCTTTCTTCTTCAGCTTGACTTTCTTCTTCATTTGTATTATCAAAGGTGACAGGAGTAGGCCATTGCCCACTCGAATCCCAAATGTTCTCTTCATAAAAAATGAGATCTCTGCTTGTCACAATCCTCTTTGTTATTGATACTTCACTTACACCAAGAAACACATTTTCACCCTTACGTCAAAGCTTCCTTTTTGTGTCAGGAATATGTGTCTATGTAATGCAACCAAAAAATCTGTAGTCTACTGCTGGTCTTCTTCCAATCTAAGCTTCTTCTGGTGTCATGTTTTCAACAACAAAGTTGGGGCTTCTGTTTATAAAATGAATGCTTCAATTCACTACTTCTAGCAAAAACTCTTTCGAATTCTCTTTTAATAGCAAGTTTTGCACCATGTTGAGGATGATCATATTCTTCCTATCCGATACACTATTTTGTTGCAGTATATAAGCTTTTGTAAGCTCTTTTCGAATGCCACGAGTATCACAAAAAACTTCAAACTCCTTAGAGCAATATTCTCAAACTGTTGGTTCATTATGATATTTGTGGCCCAATAGCGCCAACTTCTAATGTATGTAAAAGATATTTAATTATCTTTATTGATGATTGTGCTCGAAAAACTTAGGCATCTAAGAGTTCCACTCCAATAATAGGTGTTGCCACACCATGTTTAATAATGTTCCAGTACTCCTTAGACCTTAAGAAGTTCTCCATAAGCATACTCCAATGGTCATAATGACCATCAAACTATGGAATAACAAGCTACACAAAACTTTCATAGGTCATTTTACACTCCTCTCTCCTTTCTTTTATGGTTCTGATGCCATTGATAGCTTAAAAAAAAAGAAGAAATAAAGCAGACGCTATAGGAGAAAGAGAGGGACATTTTTACGTGAGAGAATGCTTTTCTCTTACCTTTGTTGCAAAGACTTCTTGCAGACTTTAAAGTCAATAGATAATAGTTATTCCACTAAAATAGCAACTGAAAATATCTCACTTCTTAAAGACTAGGCATTATCTGCATCGATCACATAACTAAAAATATTTTACTTCCTAAAGATAGACATGATTTGCAGTAGAAAAAAATTACTAAAGAATAGGTCAAATCAATAACCCCATAAAAGAAAACGTGTGTAGTAAAAATAGTAACAATAAAACATAAAATTATTTTTAACAGTGTTAGTTACAACTTTCATCGCATATTGATTCAACAAATACACAGCATAATCAACAGTTTGAGTCTAAAATTCTTTCAACATCTTCTAGTTTTTGTTATGCTCTTTGCTATATTGAGAATCACTCTCTTCTTTCTCTCAACTACACTATATTATTGTGGTGACCATGAAGCGGTAAGAAATTGACTAATTTTATATCTAATACAAAACTCCTAAAGCTCATTGGAAATAAATTGAGATCCCCTATCTAATCTCAAGGCTTAGATTTTAAAAATATTTTCTTTTTCTACAAGAGTTTTAACATTTTAAAAATATTGGAAGGCCTCTAATTTTTCTTTTTGAGAAAGTACAACCATATTTTCTTTTAAAAATATTTGAAGGCCTCCATTTTTTTTGAGAAGTAAACCATATTTTCTACTCAAATCAATAATAAATAAAATATAATACTTTTTTTAAAAGAGCATAAAATAACAACTAATAAATCCACATAGGTCAGTGTGAATTAACTATGGTGACCTTAAAATAATTAATTAGGGCTCCTTTGAAATGCTCTTTCAAATTTATTTTCCATAAAGACATCATTCACCTAGATGATTAGAGTGACTAATTTGAGGTCAATCATTTAATATTACATTGTTTTTACCATCATTTTAAGTCCAAAAAATTTAATGTTAAAATATCAAACGCCACAACCATGTATGATCTTTGTTCCATAACACTAATCATTTAACAACGTTTTTTTGTATGAGTAACAAAACATAAGCGATTCTTTGTCATAGGTATTCAAATAGTCTAATTTCCTGCATCGTTCTTTAAGAACAAATTGCAACCTTTTATATTTAATGGATGATTCAATTGATAGAGTAAATTGCTCTAAGAGCCTCCTAGTTGCAAAGGCTAAAAATTAGATTAAAATTTACACAAATTTTTAAAGAGCTAGTTATTGTAGAATAAAGACATGTTATACATGTAATTACTAATTATATTTAATTTATTATTTAATTTTAAATTGATAGTCTGTCAAATTATTTATTTAAAATATATATTATAAATTATTAAGTGCTCTTGATAGTTTAAACAGTACATGTTTGGAAATAAAATAAGTCAACACAAGGCTGAGTAGTAAGACAATTTTCTTTTAGTTCTTAAAAGGACAAATAATATGGTTGGGGTGACGTAAATGTTAGGTTGACTTCTCAAATATGAAATCACTCTGTTCACAATATTCATCTTTTAACAATTGAAGAAAACCGTTGTCATCTTTATATAATCGAAACTAAGGCAATTCAAGGCAATGACATTAGTGATCACGCTTCATGACAGTTTTGAGATTTTTATAAGTGGATACTTAATAGAATTGAAAATGAGGCTGATGTTGAGTAAGGATGCACTTCAAATCCGACAAGACACGACGACGAAATGACAAAAGGTGAAAGCTTCCCCCGAATAAACCTCAATCAAACAGGATAGCTGGACCATGCCACAATGGAAAAAATACATCTGTTCATTAGCTCAGCATGTGGTATAGAAACTATATACAAATTTCAAGTCACGTCTTTCACAATAATAATAAACGGGCTCGACTATAGGCGCGTCAAGGAACATAGATATTCTATATAAGAAAGACAAATGATCTCATGAAAATTAGAGCAAACATGGAAATGTCTACAGTGAAGCTTGAAATCATCTCAAGAAAAACAATCAAACCGTCATCTTCTACACCTCAACATCTTCAAACATTTGAGCTTTCTTTTTGGGACGAGCCCGTACCACTTCCTCCCGAATATGGCAATGAAATTTTCTTCTACGAGTCGGATTCCTGCCAAAATGATGACGAAACCTTTTCAATGTTCTTCCAAAGGTCAAATGCATTACAGAAGTCACTCTCTGAAACACTAACTCATTACCATCCATTAGCAGGGAGGCTCAAAGATGATGCAACAGCAATTGAGTGCAATGATGAAGGTGCTTATTTTGTGGAAGCTCGTATTGATTGCCAGCTTTCCACCCTACTTTACCAACCCGATGGTGAGTTTTTGAACCACTTCTGTCCTGCTAAAGATTCTGATAACTTACCCTCAGGTTGTATGTTGGCAATTCAACTTACACTCTTCAACTGTGGAGGAATAGCCGTTTCTGCGACCCTTTCACATAAACTTGTAGATGCATCCTCAATGTGCACATTTGTCCAAAGTTGGGCGTCAATGACTACTACCCGTGAAGTAGCACCTAAACCTATATTTCTGGAACCATCATCGTCGCCACCCAGGGCTTTAGGGTATGTTTGGGAGTTTAGGATGAAATGGAATGAAATGGCAATTAATGGAACGAAATGGAATGAAGTGGAATTGAATGGAATAAAATGGGTCACTCCATTGTTTGGAAGTTTAAATAAAATAAAAGAGGGACTCCTTTGACCATTGTTTGGAAGTGATAC
>JAOSBP010000204.1:21341479-21353635 GCA_027563825.1 Erythroxylum mucronatum
ACAGATATAAGGCATATTTAATGGTGAAGGGATTCACTTAGTTCTCTGGCATAGACTTTCTCTGGCATAGACAACAATGATACCTTTAACCCTGTGCTGAAGGCTATAACCATTTGAATCATTTTAGCCATTGCAACACTGAGAAATTTGCCTATGAGATAGATGGATGTGTCTAACGCATTTCTCCATATGGACATCTAGTGGAGTATATTTTAATGAATTAGCCTAAGGTTTTGATAGTTCAAACATCCTTCTTATGTATGTAAATTAAATAGGTCTCTTTATGGTCTCAAACAGATGCCCCGTGTCTCCTTTTCAAGACTTGCAAAGTGTTTTCATTCACTGAATTTTGTCTCTTCAAAGGCTTATATATTGTTACTTGTTTTCAGACACGAGATAAATGTGTTGGGCACAACGGGTGTATTTTATGAAAAGGAAAAATAAAATGGACAAAATGGACAAGAATATTTAATGTGGATCACCCTTAACTTTAGGCTACGTCTACAGACAAAACTCAGAATATTTCTTTCACTATTACAAATATTAGATATACAGAGATAAAACCAAAATAGTGGTTCACAAGGTGTTTCCCAACCTAAAAATACTAACCTCACTATTTTGTCACTCACCAACAAAATTTTTCCTAACTTCAGAGCATTTGATTTGCTCTGGTTTCTCTCTGTTTTTCAGTCTATGCTTTGTTCTTCATCTCCTGCCTATTTATAGGCAAGAAACATGGGATAGCTAGCTAAATCCAGCTAACCCTTTAATTCTCTTCAATGTTGGTAGGCGTCAACTATGGTAGGTGTCGTTTTCGGCGCCTACCAACCATGCCTACCAATTTGGAATGATGGAGTCCCTCCATGTGAGAGGGACCCATCTCTAACAAATCTCCCCCCTTTTGATTACATGGAGGGCTCTATCAAGCCTGCCACAGATCAATAGTACTCGAACTTCCCTTTTAATAGAATCTTAGTTAACATGTCTAATCCATTTTCATCAGTATGGATCTTTTCTGACTATAATTGTTTCATCTCCATCACATCTCTAATCCAGTGATATCTCACATCAATATGTTTTGATCGTGAGTGAAAAGAGGCATTCTTACCAAGGTGAATAGCGCTCTAACTGTCACAGAATAGCTGATATTGTTCTTGCTTGATACTAAGTTCATTAAAGAACTTCTTCATCCATAGCAACTCCTTACAGGCTTCCGTTGTTGCAATAAACTCTACTTCAGTTGTAGAAAGTGCAACACACTTTTGTAACTTTGACTGCCAAGCCACAGCTCCTCCTACAAAAGTAATCAAGTAACCTGATGTAGACTTTCTCGAGTCAACATCTCCAGCCATATCTGTATCTGTGTAACTAGCTAACACAGGTTCTGCTCCTCCAAAACATAAGTATATTTTGAATGACCCTCGAAGATACCTGAGAATTCACTTGACTGCAACCCAATGTTCCTTTCCAGGATTAGAAAGGAAACGACTCACAACTCCAATTGCGTGAGCAATATCTGGCCGTGTACAAACCATGGCATACATCAAATTTCCAACTGCTGAAGCATATGGAATTCTGGACATTTCTTCCTTCTCTTCGTCCGTAGAATGACACTCTCTGGAACTCAATTTAAAGTGATTAGCAAAAGGACAACTAACCGCTTTAGCTTTGTCCAATTTGAATCTCTGAAGTACTTTATCAATGTACTTCTCTTGTGACAACCATAGTTTCTTGGCGCTTTTATCTCTGATAATCTGCATGCCAAGAATCTGCTTTGCTGATCCCAAGTCTTTCATGGAAAAAAGACTTATCCAGCTGTTTCTTCATATTGTTGATTCTAGAAACATTCTTACCAACAATCAACATATCATCCACATAGAGCAATAAAATAATGAAATCATCATCAGAGAATTTCTTCAGAAATACACAGTGATCTGAAGTAGTCTTCTTGTAGCCTTGCTCCCCCATAACAGACTCAAACTTCTTATACCATTGTTTTGGTGCCTGTTTTAGACCATATAGACTCTTATTGAGTCTACAAACATAGTCTTCTTTCCCTTTTTTCACGAAACCCTCTGGTTGCTCCATATATCTCTTCTTCCAAATCCTCATGTAGAAAGGCAGTTTTGACATCTATTTGTTCAACCTCCAGATTAAAACTTGCTGCTAGCTCTAGCACTGTACGTATAGATGTCATTTTCACCACCGGTGAAAATATCTCGTCAAAGTCAATACCCTTCTTTTGGCTAAATCCTTTGACCACTAATCTTGCTTTGATACCATTTGTTGGGCGCAACGGATGTATTTTGTGAAAAGGAAAAATAAAATTAGCAAAATAGATACAGAATATTTAACGTAATTCACCCTTAACTTTAAGCTACATCCACAGACAAACCCTTAACTTTGAGCTCCATATGAGAGGGACTCATATCCATCATTATGTGCCACCATATCTTGTATTAGGTTAGTATTCATCAGTTGAAAACTTTGGTTGACGTGTGTGTGTATACGTTTATAGGTTAGTACGTAATATTTAATTAGTTCACGTATACACACACGTCAACCAAAGTTAAGAGAATAAATAAAGATAGCTACGGTATCAATATCTATTACACGAAGAATAGCTACGTTATCGGTATCTATTACACGATGACGAACCAACTTGAATAAATAAGACTTAGTTGGCAAGTCTCTTTTGGCCTTTGCCACATCTACACCACCATATACCCCTAGTAGTTACTACGACAACACAACTTTTCCTGTTCTTATTAACTTGAGAGTACAGACTATTACTCTTCACAGTATATCCATGGAAAACGCTGGCTCAAAACCCCAGTTAGTGTTGTTATCTAGCCCTGGATTGGGTCATTTGATTCCCGTACTTGAGCTTGGAAAACGTCTGGTAACTCTCTTCGGCTTTGACGTGACCGTCTTTGTAGTTGCCTCTCATTCATCGCCGGCCGAGACTCGAGTTCTCCAATCGGCAATGACTCCAAAACTGGTCGAAGTCGTTGAGCTTCCACCCGTTGACATCTCAGGCCTCATTGGTCCTGGTACAGCCGTCGTCGCACAACTTTGCGTTATGATGCGTGAAATTAGACCCATCTTCAGGTCTGCGATATATGCCTTAAAGATTCGTCCGTCAGCAGTGATCGTTGACTTTTTTGGGTCAGAATCTTTGGCCATTGCAAAAGAACTTGGAATTCCATTGTTTGTGTACTTTCCCTGTAACGCATGGTTCGTTGCACTAACTACGTACGTTCCAATACTTGATAAGGTGGTGAAAGGAGAGTATATAGATCAAACGGAGCCATTCCTAATTCCGGGTTGTCGACCGATTCGACCTGAAGATGTAGTTGATCCGATGATTGACCGCTCCGACCAACAGTACTTGGAGTATGTTCACATGGGAGTAGAGATTCCGAAATGTTATGGGATTTTGGTGAACAGCTGGGAAGATTTGCAGTCCACAACTCTTGGAGCATTTAGAGACAGTGACCTTTTGGGACAGGTAGTTAAAGTACCGGTCTTTGCAGTTGGTCCGTTTACTCGAACCATCGAATCGCCGAGTACGAGGCTTCAAATTTACAATTGGCTAGACAAACAACCAAAGGTTTCAGTAGTTTATGTCTCTTTTGGGAGTGGTGGAACATTGTCACGCGAGCAAATGACCGAGCTCGCTTGGGGTCTTGAGCGAAGCCAACAGAGGTTTATTTGGGTTATTCGACCACCCACCATTAAAGGCAGAGATGGGTCGTTTTTTACCACGGGGAACGGCGGAGATGACATGTCAATTTTCTTGCCAGAAGGGTTTTTAACGAGGACCAAAGAGGTAGGGATGGTGATACCACATTGGAGTCCTCAATCGGACATTTTGAGCCATCCATCTGTTGGAGGGTTTTTGTCACATAGCGGTTGGAACTCGGTGTTAGAGAGCATAACCAATGGCGTGCCAATGATTGTTTGGCCTTTGTACGCCGAGCAGCGATTGAACGCGACGTTGTTGGTGGAGGAGCTTGGCATAGCCATCAGATCAAAAGCTCTGCCGTCGAAGGAAGTGATCGGAAGGGAAGAGATGGAAAATTTAATAAGAACAATTCTGGTCGACGAAAAAGGAGCGAAAATCAGAAACAGGGTTAAAGAACTGAAGCTCAGTGGAGAGAAGGCGTTGAGTAAAGGTGGTTCTTCTCGCAATGCATTGTCTGAGGTGGCGCAGCAATGTCAGACAAGTTGGGAACGCCTGAAGGCGAAAGCATAGTATTGATGATACGACTGGTCGCACTTGATGTGCTATTGATCGTTCTCCGGAAACCTAATAATAAATGTCTTGTCTTATGTGATGGCTAGTAATTATAAGTATTCATCTATTTATTTGTTGTGAATTTCATTTAATAAATGAATGGATGCTGATGAATGACTATCCAGCTGTTCCGCATTCTCGATCGTCCCTCTCTCGTTTCCAGCTTCTAGCAACTTCTAGGTCGTCTGGCTTATGGTCTCTCTACTCTCTCTTTTGGTTATGCACTTCCTGCTCTCTCTGTTCTCTCCAGTAGCCAGCCTCCAACCTGTAGATCCACGGCTCGTCGAGACTTCATCATGTATGTTGCCCATCTTCACTGCTGGTCGTCTTTGCCTTATCCTATCGTCTAAGCCCAACGCCAACTGTCCTGCAAGACTTTTAAGTTTTCTGAAGTATGAACTTTGGGCAGTCTGCAGTTGAAACTTGAAAAGATGAATAAAAGCTTAAGCTATTTTCTAGTTATATATATATATGTACTTCTAAAATTTGACCAATTTATCTACGACATCATGACCACTAAAAAGACAAGTGTCTATATATATAACTCTTCCTAAAATTTGACTAATTTGTACATATAGACATACATATACATACATATATATATATATATTTGCTACAAGAGAGAAAAAACAAAAAGGCCCCGAATTAACACTGGGCTCTTCGGTATAAAACGCCCCGCTGGTCGCGTTGAAGTTGCTCCCAAATGGCCATCGGGGGTGCCGTGAGAAGATGCAAGTCAGGACTGAACGCCACTGCTAGAGACGCCATCTAATCGGCACACTGGTTGCCTTCGCGATAAACATACCTCCCAATCGCGCTTTAGAAATCCTCGGGTGCTTGCCACCAACAAAAGATCATCTGTTAACACTACCCTGGTTGCTTCTAATATAAACAAATCCATTAGTAGCTTAGCTCCTATGAAAACTAGGTTTCAATTATCATCTTGAAAATTCAAATTCAAGAAGCGTGATAGAGATGTATTCTAATAGCTACTATAACACTTGGATTATTCTAGAGCCTCTATCTCAGCTACGGTCTGCATAAGAATATCATTTTCATATTTAATTTACGTTTGCTGTTAGACCTGTTAAGAACGATTATTCTATATGCATTTCTTGTAACATCATATAGGTTTACTTATTTCAACCTATAATAGAAGTATAAATTTACTTATTTCAAAATTTGTCTTTACTATTTTTTACACATAACACAATACATTAAGGGAATATTTTATAATTTTATAAAAGTTTAAAATTATTTTATACTTTTTTAAAATTACTTAAAGCGGTATTTGATATTGATTAGTATCAATATTTTACCATACCAAAATCAAGTCCATTACCGAATTCAGTACCCTCCTCCTCCATCTCATGTTTTGTGGAAGCTGTCATTGATAACAGTCAGCTAGTTACCGCAAGCACTCTCCTTTTAGTTGGTTATGTTAAGTGGAAATTTTGTTATCATTCTTGTTTTATAAGGAACCATTTGGTGGTATATGTATGACTTATCATGGGGCAAGTACCATCGTTTGTAGTCAAGTTGTTAGTTGTATTAGCAACTTTGTTTGCCACACTGATCTCCTATTTTTCATATTTGTCAATAGTTCATTTGTAGCTATAGCATCTTTTCCCCATTTGCTATTGTTACCCAGTTACTCCTCTTATCTTATACCTGAATTTGGAGTATCAAGAGTTCACTAATATTAAATTGAGTTATTAACAAACTGGATTATTGGAACTTGTAGTATTGGTACAATTTTAGTGCTTTTCGATAGATATTATTCACTACCTCATATTCTACTTAAGTGATGTTCTCTTATCGGACATCACTTGGCCACTCGCTTCATGTTCTTGACTTCTTAAACATCTTCAATGTACATAAAAAGGACATTTTTCATGAGTTCTTTCACAAATCTTAGCACTTGATACTATAAAGATATTTAGTAGTATAAGTTATTAGTTTTTGTATTGATTTTCTAGAATTAGTTACTACCAACTAGCATTAGTTAGTGATTGATTTCTTAGACATGTATAACAATTCATGTTTTTTTTCTTAGCTTTGAGTAGTTGTTATATATATATAATGGTTTTTGTTTTAATAAAGAACTAGATAGAGTTTTTCTATGATATTTGAAAATCTAGTCCAGTTTATGGTATCAGAACGGTTACCAATCCATGAATAATTCCAATTTTAGATTGAGAATTGTCATTGATTTTGCATTTAAAGATGCAAGTTGAAGGATAGGATTCATGGAAAAATGAGAAATATGTGTTGAGTATCCATCCCTATTTTGAGATTTTAGATGATGTAGCGGATAAGATTACAGCAGATAGACATCAACTCTAAAAGATAAAGATTATGTGGGAAGATCATCTGAAAATAGTGAATATCTTTGTGGATAGGGATGTGTCATTCTTAGTTAAATATAATCTTTTATCTTGTTAGTAGTGATGTAGATAAATTCTATCAGATAGAGTCCTATTTAGACAGGTATGTTGTCTTATTAGATAATGTGATATAATCTGATTAGGATAAGATGTGATCTAGTTAGCTCAATTCAATTAGGATTTTGAATTGTAAGCTAGAGGAGCCTAAAAATAGCTCATTAGAGCCTTGCTCCATACATGAGATAGAGAAGAGATAGTGAGTGCTGTCACAACGTCCAAAAGTGAGAAAAAAATAGAGAGAGGGTAAAGAGGGTTAGATTCTCATCTTTGTTTGATTGTTTTTGGGATTAGTTTGAGGGTTTGTTGATTGTGATATCAACTTTGGTTTGAATCCTAAAACTTTATGAGACAACTTGTTATTGGGTGGGGGAATGAGAGATCAACTTTTTATGTTAATCCTTATTGAGTTTAGAGGACTTAATTGTTAGTTTGTCCCGTAGTTTTTTCCTCTATATTGGAGAGTTTTTCACGTTAAATCTTGGTGTTTGTTCATCGTTTAGTTTCTTATTCTTATATTCTTCTGTTGCTACAATTTAAATTTCTTGTCGTTGATATTCAATTGACGTTTTAGATAGTTGTGTTATTTTTCTCCGAACAAGTGATATCATTGCCATTATAATGGAAGGTGGAAGTAACTCTATGGTCAAGTTAACGTCATCAAATTACTCAATATGGAGGCTTATAATAGAGGACCTTCTGTATTGCAAAGATCACTTTGATCCTATTGATGAACTTTAGTTACTATAAGATAATGGATTTATATCAGCGTAATTAATCGTGTGTCTCAAGAAACAGATCCTTTTGAGCTATCAAAGAAGCTATAAGCTTTGTATGAAAGAAATACTACTCACAACAAGGTCTCTCTGATTAAGAGGCTTGTGAGCTTAAAGTTAAAGGCTAGAAAATTAGTGTCGAAGCATCTAAGTGATTTATAGGACATAATCAATAAGCTAACTACAATGAAGATCATTTTTGATGATGAACTTTAAGAATGATTCCTGTTGAGTTCATTATCAGATAGCTGGGAAACACTGGTGGTGATGATTAGCAACTGAACTTCTAAAGGTGTGCTCTCTTTGGATGTAATAAAGAAAGTATGTTTAATGAAAAATCAAAAGAAAGGAGATTGGAGTTAACAATGTGTAGGCTTTAATGATAGAAAGTAAGGGAAGGAATAAGAGTAGGGGTCCCAGAGGTTATGGGAAGTCTAAGAATCATTTAAAGTCCAGAGGTGATAAAGATGTGAAGGCATGCCACTATTGCAATAAGCCCGGATGCATTAAGAGGTTCTACTATAAGTGGAAGAGGGATTATACAAAGCAAAATCATTAGAATGATTATGATGATAAGAGTACAGCTACAACTGTTTCAAGTACGGATGATAAGGTGACACTAATTTGTGCAACTGGTGAATGCTTCCATGTCAAAAATGTTGGTTCATAAAGGTTGATCAGCATAGGAGCATCTTATCAATGTGTTTCAAAGAAAGAATACTTCTCAAGCTACAAGAGTAGAGATTTTGGGAGCATCAAAATGGGAAATCAAAGCTCCGCCAAGATAGTCGTTACGGGTGATATCCGAGTTTAGAAAAATGTCAGATGTTTACTGACCTTAAGAGATGTACGACACATCCCCGATCTAAGGCTAAACTTATTATCAGTGAATGTGTTAGATCAAGAAGGATTTAAGCACACCATTGGGAATAGGAAGTGGAAATTGTCCAAAGGCGTAATGACGGTAACTCGAGGAGAGTTTTGTTGTTTATTATACAAGACACACTTAAAGGTGTATGGTGGTGAACAACTATACATAGCCAAAGAGGAATCTTCACCAGATCTGTGGCATTGACGATTGAGACAAATGAGTGAGAAGGGATTAAAGTTGTTAGCTAGAAAATCCCTTATCCTAGTTAAGAACTCACATCCGCTTAATCATTATGATCATTGTTTGACTGGAAAGAAGCATAGAGTCTCTTTTAAGAGAAGATCTATAAGGAAGTCGGAGTTAATGGAGTTGATGCATTTAGATATTTGTGGTTCTATTGAGGATAATGAGCTAGGGGAGCAATGAGATACAATAGCTGATGAAACTCAATTTGAAAGTCGATAATGGAGAAAAGGCTTTCTATAAGGTATCTAAGTTTTGAGTACTTGTTACTTACTACTAAGGGGT
The DNA here is from genome assembly GCA_027563825.1 of Erythroxylum mucronatum. NCBI lineage: Eukaryota > Viridiplantae > Streptophyta > Magnoliopsida > Malpighiales > Erythroxylaceae > Erythroxylum > Erythroxylum mucronatum. Next base: position 21,350,399 of record JAOSBP010000204.1, read on the forward strand.
ACCCTAAAGATGTGTAAGAGGTTACATTTTGTGAAGACGTCAGATATCATTGGTTGAGGCCTGTAATAGAATAGCAATAATTAATGTTAAATAAGGTTCATATGAATTTGAATGGTGCTGATATGTTGACTAAGGTGGTTCCCATAAACAAGCACGAGCTTTGCAATAAACTTATTGGATGAATCTCAAGTAGATGATGAAGAATAACGTGTCTTCCCTATATTTGGGCTCGAGGGGGAGATTGTTGAGTATCCAGGCCTATTTTAAGATCTTGGATGATTTAGCGGATAAGATTATTATAGATAGACATCAACTCTAAAAGATAAAGGAGGATCATCTAAAGATAACAAAGATCTTTATAGATAGGATTCTATAATTCCTAGTTAAATATAATCTCTTCCCTTGTTAGTAGTGATGTAGATAAATCATATCAGATAGAGCCTTATTTAGATAGGGATATTATCTTATTAGATAATGTAATGTAATCTAATTAGGATAAGATGTGATCTAGTTAGTTCAGTTATATTAGGATTCTAAATTGTAAGCTAGAGGAGCCTATACATAGCTCATTAGAGCCTTGCTCTATACATGAGATAAAGAAGAGATAGAAAGTGCTGTCACAATGTCCAAAAGTGAGGAAAAGTAGAGAGAGGACAAAGAGGGTTAGATTCTCATCCTTGTTTGATTGTTTTTTTTTTGATTAGTTTAAGGGTTTGTTAGTTGTGATATCAACTTTGGTTTTAATACTGAAACCTTATGACACAACTTGTTGTTGTGGGGGTAAAGGGATCAACTTTTTTATGTAAATCCTTATTAAGTTTGGTAGACTTATTTATCAATTTGTCCCTTGATTTTTTCCCTCTACATTGGAGGGTTTTCATGTTAAATCTTGGTGTTTCTTTCATCGTTTAGTTTCTTATTCCCATATTGTTCTATTAATGTAATTTGAAGAGTTATATCTTGTCGTTGATATTTGGTTGACTTTTTAGAGAGTTGTGTTATTTTTCTCCTAAAAATATGTAAGAGTTGATGGATTGAGGATGAATAACAGTGATCCTCTGATGTTCCAAGGTTTTGATCACCCTCGAATGGTGTTGGTGACAACCCCGTTAACAGGTGATAATTATCTTTCATAGATAGAGCTATGTAACTAGTACTTAAAAAGAAGATGAAATTGAGCTTTATAGATGGGAGATTAAGATGCCTAATGAGGATTCTCCAAATTATGATCTATGAGGCAGAGTGGATAGCATGATTATTTCTTGGAAATTGAATTTGATGTCTAAGGACTTTGGAAGGAGCTTAAAAAGTGTTATACTAAGTGTAATGGTTCTCTTTTTTATCAGTTCAAAAGAGATATCAACATAATGACCTGAGGTAACATGTCTATTGCAAAATATTTCACTTAGCTAAAAAAAACTATGGGATGAATTTGGATCTTCAAAGCCAGTTCCTAGATGTAATTGTGGAAGGTGTATATATGGTATTAAAAATGCTATGGAGGATTTGAATTCAAATAACAAGTTGATGCAATTTTTGATGGGCTAAATGAAAGTTATGAGTATGTTAAAAATTAGATATTGATGATGGATCCTTTCTCAAGCATTGACATAACATATTCTATGATTTTAATAACAGAGAGGCAAAGAGAAGTACATATAAACTTCTCTGAAAATGGGAAAAGTGCAGCCATGGTATTTAGAGATGTGAATAATAGACCAGTTTCAACCTAAAAATAACAATAAAAGGGCAGATGAAAATAAGAAAGTCGAAAAGCAAATGTTGAAGTGTGACTACTGTTGTATAAGGAGACATTCATTATTGGTGACGATTTACAAATTGTCGCTAAAAGTAGGCTTTTGGTGAAAAATTGTCTTTTTGTCACAGAAAGTTAATGTATTTATGACGTTTTACGTAATCCTTACTAAAGAAGTATATTTTGCGACTATTTTCACTGATTGTCGCAAAAGGATTAACATTTAGCGACATCTCGTTGAATTCATCGCCGGTGTTGGAGCCTTTTTGATGATTATCGTTAATCGTCGCTAAATGTTGACTTTTGGTGGTGAAATTGCAATTTCATCACCAAAAGTTAAGATTTCATAACTTATGTTTTTCTTAGGAGAATTTTGATGAATTTTTTATGTGACAGTATTTTTAAAAATAATAATGTTGAAAAGATAGTTTTTAATGATAATTGTGATTAATAATCCTAAGGTTAATTATAATTGATATTTATATGATTTTTCATATATTTTCATTTGCCTTCTTTATATATTTGTTTAAATAGCGAATGCATTCGTTCAAACTCTATAAATTTGTTTATGTCTATGGATTTATACAAAAATGATTCTTTAATGATGCCTATTGTACATAGTCCTACACCTCTATTCATATAAAAAGAATGGAGCATCTAAACATTGTAAAATATTTTTAAAGTTTTAAACATATTGTTTAAAAACACAAGCATGATAGGTAATTTAAAATTTGAAAAACAAATATTTTTTTAGACATAAAGAGATAAACATATCTAAAATTTTAATGTTAATAAGATATAAATATCATAAATTTAAGTTTACTGCTATTCTTAATTCTTAATATTTATTAACAATAAAATAATAATACATATAAATATTGAAATATGTTAAGTAATATAATATAATGATATATGTTATATAAGTACTACAAAATGTTAAATATAAGTTTAACAATTCTTATAAAAAAATAATAAATAAAGTTTCACGCCAAATATTCCATTGAAAATTCAAGAAATAATTATTTTTTGAATTCCAAGTGACATTAAAGTTGATAGTGTTGGACCCCACACCCCTCCCGTAGGTTTTTGGGGGTTATTGTTGGACCCCACACCCCACCTCTTAGGTGTTTGGGAGTTATACCCCGACGTGTGTTTGTGGGTTATACCACAGCATCCAACACAAATTAGTATTGTCCTCTTTGGCCACGATTCGAACTCGTGAGCTCAAGGTTTTGTTGCATTTTAAATGCACGCCTCTTACCATTGAGCCAATTTAGTATATTAGAATAATATATATAGAATTTATATATAAAGAGTCTATATATAAAGAGTATATTAGAGTATATTTATATAAATATAAATCCATAAATCAATATGTTGTCTCCCGATTGTTTTGTTGTACAACAAAACAATCGGGAGACAGCAAGGATTAGATCAAATGTAAAAAAAAAAGGATATGGCCTTTATACTTTTTTTAGGTT
>JAOSBP010000204.1:21379553-21394323 GCA_027563825.1 Erythroxylum mucronatum
ATGAATGTTTTATGTTTAGGGAGTTAGAAGGGTTGTTTTGAGAGGTTTAGAAGTGCTTGTGATGTTTGGTTGGAAATAGAGGTGTTGGTGAGGAGGATTAAGGGGTTTGGACTAGTTATCCAGGGTGTGTCCGTTAGACGGACATGTGTGTCCGTTTAACGGACACATTCGGGTGAATTTGGATTTCTGTCCAGTGCGTGTCAGTTTAACCGACTTGAGTGTCCGTTTAAACGGACACTCTCGGGTGAGATTTGGGCATTTAGCCCATTTGATGTCCGTTTAACAGACAGGTGTGTCCGTTTAACGGACATCCCCTGGTCAGATTGAAGGTTTTGCTATTTCGTTGTTTTCGAAGCCGCTCCTTGTTGTTTTGTTGTTTTGTTGTTTTAGGGTTTGTTGAGATAACCCTATAAGATCCCGCTAACGTTTTCGCTTTCGGTTCGGATCATTGGGTCCCAGGATTATGGTTCGATCCCAAGGTCGGGCTTTGGGAACAGGGCCCAGCATCTCCAAGATCTTTTTTTTCCAAATGCTGAATTATGTTTATTCGGGGATCTCATTTCCATTGATTCAAGCAGAGAATGAAAATGTTCGAGCATGTTTTTTGGAGCCATGAAGCCTCCCTTCGACGCTTCCATTAGGTTTCTTGAAGAGGAGAGTTACCCAAAAAGAGAAAATGTCATAAATCCACTATTCAAGACTTTCCTTAAACAATTGGTGGTTGCTCTAAGTACTTGATTCTCAAAACTCACTTGAAGATATTTTTGGCAATGTTATAACATTGAAAGCATGGGGAAAGGAGATGAAAGCAAGATTGAAGGGAATATCTGCCCTTTATATTGAGTTTCACCATCGTTGGTGTTGTTGCGTCGCCTGAGATAGCCAGCATTGTTGTAGGAGAGAACCAAAACTAAAACCCCAAGACCTAGTTGAAGAAGCATAAGAAAGAACCACCTAATTGAAAGAATCATCTTGATCAACCTATTCACCTAAAGGATGGTGGTGATTGAAGCTTGGCTGCAAAATATGGTGAGCCACGAGCTTCAAAGGCATCAATAAAGGGCATGCCAATTGTGAAGACTAAAGAGATTAATGGTAAGGATGGTGCATGCAGTATATGTTCAAAAAAGGGGGAACTTGGTGTTGTTATTAAGAAAATGCACTGGAAATATATGTTTCATATGAATTGTATGAAGAAGTGGTTGGAAATATATGAGTCCTGCCCTGTTTGTAGGTATAAGATGCCTGTTGATTAGGAATTAGAGAAGAAGAAAGATGAAGCAAAAATGAGATCTGCAAGAGAGAATTGGGTTAGTTTGTTTCGTAGGAATTTTATTATTTTTAAATATAAATTTTGACACGCGACAATGATAGTACACACGTCAGCACATGATAAAAGAATTAGATGACGTAGTTAGCCACTTTAGCACCATTAACAGACGGTCCAATGGCAGACTATTTTTGCAAAAAATTAAAAGTTGAAATATTCTAGTGCTACTTTTTTAAATTTAGACTAATATTACAAAATTAAGTAAAGTTTTGAATTTTTTTAGAATTTATTCTACAAAAATAGAACTCTCTCTCTCTCTCTCTCTCTCTCTCTCTCTCTTTCTATATATATATATATATTAGAATTTATTCTACAAAAATAGAACTCTCTCTCTCTCTATAACACACACACACACACATGTATAAATACTTGGCAAAAGATGATGGGTGAGCTAATTTGTAATTAAATTGAAATATATATATACACACACACACATGTATAGATACTTATTGGGCAAAAGATGATGGGTAAGCTAATTTGTAATTAAGTTGAAAATTCAAATATTTTATTACCATTTTCAATAATTTAACTAATACTATAAAATTAGATAAAACTTGAAAATTTTTAAATATAATTGTAAATGTAATTTAACCAATTGGCCTAACTCATTTCAAAATATCAATTCTCCTGGTGTAGTACCAGCGCCTCAACATGTAAACAGTTATAATTTGTAACGTACAATCGAAGACACAGATTACACAGAAAAGAGTACAAACAAAGACTCGGTGGCAAAGCACCATTTTAAGACAGGTAATAATTGAGAGAGGCGAAAGTAGATACAACAGTTGGAGCACCTTTTTAAGATACGACATTGGTTCACATGTCTTATGCACGAAACACTCCACATGGTGCAGGCGGCATGGTACAGGGGACCCCCAATGAGCTCTGGTTCTATGCTGCGCCTTTGACCCGCTAAAGGCCACCACAGATTGGGCAGAAACCACCTGCCTTGTTCATACAATCCACGTAAAAGAAAGCTAGGCTTCAGATGCCAAGAACGGTCCTACGCATAACGAGTATTATCTGAATGTTTGGTTCCTCTGGCCGGATTGTGGGTAGGGCTTTATCTATGATAAGACTAGTGGAATGCATAAACCAGAAACGTAAAACAGGCAGTGATATGAACAAGAAAAAATGGAGAAAATCAATAATTCCAAAGATTGTGAGGCAATCTCATTGATAATTTAAAGCAGGGCTCTATGATAAACAACGAATTGAGCATAATGCCGTAAAGGTAAACAGGAGAAGTAACTCGCAAATCACTAACTTGAGCCGTTGCCCCTTGAGAAAATTTGGGACTTGGGTACTTTTCTTGAAACATGCGAGAATTTTGGCTCAACAACAGTTGAATCTGATGAACTCAGATTGTAACAGAAACTAAAACTGTACATCTAATACCGAAAGATAGAATGTGGAGAAACATGTGATCATTGTTCTCCACATAAAGAGGAGTTACAGGTAACCCTCAATCAATGCATGCATTTAGCTAACGAATTCCCGCAAACCAGTGAAGATGGCAATTGGTAGGCAACTTCAAGTAGTCTACTTCTAAACTTCTTACAACCCAAATAAGATCATCCAATGGAAGCTTAACCGCGAACCTTTCCACTCCCAAGTGTGAGCTCAAGATCATCTGTGCCTATTTCATGAATTTTCTCCCCTTCCCATGGTTTTACTCTGTCATCTTCAAATTCAAACTCCGAGATTTTCCCCCTCTCTGTGGCCGTTGAAGCAGCCCAGCCTGGCCGTACATTTGGATCAATTCCATCCCGAAGATCACTCTGTAGAGCTACTGGTTTCACAAGATTAAAAGTTGGTGAAGGAGGGGCTGCTTGCGGTGCAGCAACCTGAAAGCTAACCCACCGGCCAGAGTCCACAGTAGATGCATCAGACTCGTCACATTCTGGTATGGTAGCTGGTGTGAGATGGTGGTACCGAGTAGGGCTTGAAGGGGCAGAGGCAGCGAAAAGGGGATGATGAAATGAGTTTAGGGAGCCATTTGAAAGCAATTCCCAAACAGGTTTGGGCTTGGAATTCCTAGCAGGGGAAGAAAGGGGTGGAGTTACAGGAGCACTACTGGATATCCTAAGCGGTGGAAGGTTTGTGGGGATTGAACCTATGTTGCGGAGGAACGGGAGGAGATATGATGATGGGTTTGAATCGAATCTAGTGGGACTTGGAAATGAGGAGGATGAGGGACTAGCATGATAACAAGGCACCGGACTGGGGAAATTTGAGGATTGTGGGCTTGGTTGAAGAGATGAACAGGCGCTTATGTTTGATGAAGTGCCTCCAATCTCACTTGGTGGTGGCTTGCAGCCCTGTCAAAAGAAAAAAAATGGAACGAGTCAATGTGTTGATAAATTGGAAACTATAAACCTTGACAATATGACATCCATGGATGAAAAAGAAATGGAATTGATTTCTTGTTGATCTTAGCAATGGACTAGAGACAACACCAACGGAAATAAGAGAGAGAAGACTCAAATGAACACACAGACATAGCACGTACAAGTTATTCAAGCAGAAAGCAACTTCCAAAAGCTGACTTCTTTCTTACAGATCAAATTGTAAAAAAACGACTATTACATCATCCAAATCGTAATTCGAAATTGTAAATGAGTTTAATCGAAATTAGACCAGAAAAATCCTTGAATAGAAGTGAAAACAGAAACAAGAAATCAAAGAACAGAAAACAAGAGAAAATATCAACTGAAATAGTTTCTAGTTTGTGATAACTAACATCGAAAACCAAAATATACAACAGAAGAAATAAACTCCGAAAGCAGATCTACTAGAGAAAGGAAGAAAGAGAGATTAAATAGTGAACCTTGCGATAAATGGTGCCGTCTTCTTCAACGATCCAGCCAGCCTCAGCGCACAGAGCTTTCAAGACCTCGTTATTGTCACAATGCTTAGGAAGCTTGTAGTTGCCTTGAGCTCTAAGCCCTGAATATATCTTAGCAGCTGTTGCTCTTCTCTTCCTCTCCCTTCTCTTGTTGTTCTCTCTTTCTTTCCAAGTCGGCGTCCTCCCTGAAGATCCACCGCCGGTCATCTTACCCAATGAAAAAGCAAGGCCTTTAAGTCTCTCTCTCTCTCTCTCGGTTCTCTATATGCTTGAGTTGAATGTGCGATTAGTTTTGATAACAAGGTTGGCGCTTTCTTTGTTGAAGCTGTATAGGAAAACAATGCCGCTTTCTTAGATTCTCGAAGCTCTCTCTTGGCATTCCTCTTTCACACATGCATGAAATGGAATAAGTTGATACAGAAAAGTAAATAGACCAGATCAAAACCCTTTTTTGGGCATGAAAAGGACATTCACAAGAACTCCATATGCTATGCCTCTCCTACCCACTTTGAAGAGCGTGTAAAGGAGGGAACTTTGCAAGCAAATCATGCGATCGACATGGTCATGGTGCTTCTTGGAAGACCCAGTTTTTTGACGGCGTTAAAAAATGGCCAAACTGTTTCTTATGACATCATCACCTCGGTCTGCGTTTGTGGAAAGTGCATAAAAATTTACTTCTTTATAATACAACCCCCCTTTTACATTTGGCCCTCCTATTACAGAGCTGGAGCTTAAGGAGAGGTCTATGGATGTTAAGATGTGGATACCCACACAAAGCAAATGCTCCGTGGGGTTGATGCTTAGGAAGATCCCCTTCTCTCTCGTAATTAGGATAGCTCTGACGTGATGTTCAGTTTGAACGGTACAGACGTGAACAACCAGGGCTCGGAAAAGGCAAAAGGAGGAGGAAAAAGATATTCTTCCCAATTTTGTAGTGTCTTATTATATTTAGTAAATTTTAGCTATTTATTTATGCAGATTTTGTGTGGGCTTCACATAAATAAGTATGGAGTTCGCATAAATAAATGGTTAAGAATTATTAGACACAATAAAATACCATAAAAATTAAACAAAAAATTTAGACTCAAAGATGAAAAGGAATGAGTTATGTAGGACCCACAGGGAGACAGAGACTCTCTCTAATGCAACTATATGAAAGATAACTTAATAATTTGATAATTTACTCCGCTGAATTATTTGCCAAATTATGAGAAATTCAAAACATGCTTCAATGAGAGGGCCTGTCAAGTCTTCTTCACACGTGCGACGCAGAAAAGCAAAAGGAGAATGGGGGATTCGCCACACCACCGCCAAAGTGGACCCTCCGAACATCAACTACTACGTGTCGAGAAGGAAGCATACTGCATGTGCCTGTGGTCCCCACCAATCGTCCCTTCTTTCTCCGGGCTTAACTTTTCTCTTAAGATTAAAGTACGGCATAATAATAATAATGTTACTTAACCCAATCAGCGGTCAAGAAGTTTCTGATTTTGTGGTTTGATAAAGCAATTTTGAACATTAGATTAGACAAAACACCGCACGTGTGGCATGTCTGGTCGATCGTGCCATACATCAGGGTCTGGTCCGTTAGAAAAGTATGTCCTTTCAGGTTGGGTCTTTCATATGGCACGGGATTACCCACGTGGCGTGGGGGCTTTCTTTTTCTTTGATATTGTTAGTTTCTTTTGATGCCAATATTTAACTCCACGAGTATACTATTAGTATTAGCCAATGATTTTAAAACAAATTGCAGATCTTATTGTCTTCAAGTAAACTAATCTTTACATGGGTATAAATTTTATCTTAAGAAAATTATGATGAGCAATAAAAGCATTTTGTATTAAATAAGGTAAAATTTTCAAGTTCATTATTTAAAATAAGGTGTACGACTCACCAGTTAGGCCACTCAATCGACTGCCTTTGGGCCCAAAAAGAGGAGGGGTAAGTGTAAGTTTGTTTATTGTCCAATCTTATTTAAATCCAATTACCATAGTCCAACTTTATTTACAAAACTTGAGATCTTCGTGCATCTTAAGTGTGTATGTATATATGGCTTTAATCTTAATTTTTATTAAAATATATATCAAATCTTAACATTTTACAATGTCTAAAACAAATTTTAGTATTTATAACTTGTTTAATTTAAATCTTATAGGTCCCATATGACCCACATTTTTTAATTAATTTAAAATTTAAAATTTTATTATTTTTATTATTATTTTAATCTAAACTTATATTCTCTAACGAGAGAATCTTGCTTTATGTTGTAAACATTTTAATGCAGGTATTTGCATTATTGGCTGGAGATCTTGTAAAAAAATACCTTTTGTTCAAGGGATAGACGACGGGGTCAAAAAATATAACAATAACACTTAATAAAAATTTCGTTGATATGAGAGATCTGGAGAGTTTCAATAGTACACAGTATAACTCCTAATAAATAAAGAGGGTGTTTTCACATAACTAATCGAAATAGGAGCTTGGTGCAGACTGATAGCTTATTAACGAGAATTCAACAACTTTTGATATTGTTAGTGCTAGTCTTAGTTATGTTGGCGTTCATTCTGTTTTAGTAAACAATATCTAAAGGAGATTGTAGTCAGAATTATACCTCTTTCAATACAATACAAATATAAGAAATAAATTAAGGCAGAGAACGAACTAAGGCCTTGCTTAGATGATAGCTGATCAGCTAAAAATTGGCTGATTGACCAAAGTCAGATGTTTGACTTAGTCAAACAGCTGTTAAATTTGCCAACCCAATCAGCGAAAAATCAAGAAGCTGCTCTACCCCAGCGTTTGGGGTAATCAGTTGATCACCTCAAACCTAAAATATCAAAATACCCCAGCGTTTGACCTCTTTACGTCTCTCTTATCTCTCTCGTTTTCTCTAGAAGACTCACTCTCGTTTTCTCTCTACTCTTCTTCTTAACCAGATCAATCGTCCAAATCAGGTTTCCTTCTCAAGCGATGGGATCTGCTCATTGCCGGAGCAGCACTGTAACCAACGCTCCAACAACGATTTCTCCTCTTAACTACCAAACCCTTTTCCTTCTTTCATAATCCTTTGATCTCCTTCTCTTTTCCCTCGAGCTGAAGCTGAAGCCTTTTCAATACTTGGTCAGATTCTATGATTGTTTCCTTCTTTGTTTTTTTTACTACTTTTGATATGATTTTCACACTCTAATCTCTTCGCTTTTGTGTGTTTTTTTCTTTCATGGTGGTGTTTAAGAGAGCTATTGCAATAATCGGTAACGTTTACAAGAACGAAAGATCCCATTAGTGTTGTTTTGATTGTTTGAAGTACATATCAATTGGGTTTTTGGATTTGCTCCCTTTCTATTTGAATGAATTAGGTCCTTTGTCATGTTGCCTAACAATCTTACCTTTGCAGCCAATCGACTTGAAAAATCACAGATTGGGCCATTATTTCCTCTGTGGGTGAGGAACGTCTATTTGTTCCTTATTTCCGTTATTCCTATGATTTTTCATATAACAAGACTTGTAATACATATTTGGTTTGAAAATTGTGCACTCGTTCACTCCCTTTGATTTAGAAAATTCGTAAAAACCTTTGTACCTGGGCAATGTTCTTGATACTGGTCGATTATGGTGGCTCAATTTTTCCAGTGATTGCTCAATCTCCTTGGACTGGTCTTCACTTGGCAGATTTGGTGATGCCTTTCTTTCTCTTCGTTGCTGGAGTCTCTCTAACACTTGTCTACAAGGTACTATTCAATAGACTTAGCTTGTATCCAGTGGTTTTGATGTTGTGATGTTGATTTGGCTAATTTGGTGATTTCCTTTGGTAGTGCACTGAGTTTAACGTGTTGCTTTTGTATGAATTTTTTCCAGAAAGTATCGAACAAAGTAGATTCCATATCGAAGGCAGTTCTTAGAGCAGTAAAACTTTTTCTTCTAGGCGTGCTACTCCAAGGTACATAGGATGAAGATTTATAAGTAGGATCTTATTTATAACTAGAATATGATATATTATTAACTACTAATCATAGTTATAGCACTAGTTGTTTATTCTGAGAGGATCTTGCGGGTGGTCTGGGCGGTTACAAATGGTATTAGAGCCGGTCTCCGAACCGTTATGCCAGCTAGGCTGGGCCCTAAGGGGGGTGGAGAGTGTGAGATCCCACATCAGTTAAAGAGGAGAACGAAATATGCCTTATAAGGGTATAGATACCTCTCCCCTTATGACACGTCTTCCCAAGGGTGGGAAGAGCAAAACCGTGAGGGGTTTGGCCCTAGGGACAACCCAAAGCGGACAATATCTGTAGGCTGGTAGTCTGAGCTGTTACAAATGGTATCAGAGTGGGTGCCTGAACCGTTGTGCCAGCTAGACTGGCCCTAAAGAGTGTTGGGCCCTAAGGGGGGTGGAGAGTGTGAGATCCCACATCGGTTGGAGAGAAGAACGAAGTATGCCTTATAAGGGTATGGATACGTCTCCCCCTCATATGCGTCTTCCCAAGGGTGGGAACAGCAAAACCGTAAGGGGTTTAGCCTAAGAGGCAACCCAAAGCAAACATCTATGGGCAGGTGGTCTGAGCGGTTACAAATCATATGTATAAAAAAAAACACTAGAGATAAGGGCTATATAAATCGTTTGGGTATATTCAAATTTATCATAAGAATATATAAAACAAGTTAATAAATTCTTAGGAGATTTGAATTAATCAACTTAAAAATTGGGGTTATATGTTTTAAGAAAGAATAAGGTTGTAAATTTATAATTTTTGTAGGTCTAAGAAACTAGGATTATTAATTAAATTAAGATAAAATAAAAATAGAAAGATTATAAAGATATTATACAATTGGATCTTGTTTATCTATTGGCTGCTTCAGTCTTGTTTATTGCTTTGATTTGGTATTTTAGATTAATTCAATGGATTATTCTTTTTAATTCAATCATTCATTTTGATAAATCTTATAATGTAATGATACATAGTACTAGTATTTGTAATCTTTGTAGGATAAATACTTTTATTCACTAAGCTATACTATTTGAAAGATAGGTACACTTGCCTGGTGATCTATATCATAGTTTTGATTGGATGCATATATACCACATTCAAGTTTGAGACTAAAATATTATAAGCATTGTTATTGTCAAACCAATCATTTTTCTTTTCTCTTTGTATCTATTTATTTTAGACCTTTCTTTCTTAATTTTGTGTTTATTTGTTGAATTTTAGGATTTAGGTAAGTGATGTTACATATACTAAACACAATAGGAGACAGGGGCTATTTTAGATCGTCATTCTCTTAAATAGAGTTTAACGTTACTAGGACAAAAGTGGGGGCCAATAATTTTGAGATTAAGCCCAACATGGTTAAAATAGAGATATATGATACATTTAAGCTTAATGAAGTTTCAAAGGATACAATTCGATTGAGGTTGTTCCTTTTTACGTTGAGGAATAAACTGCTTGATCCATTACCGCATGTAATAGGTTTGTTGAGGAATTTTTAACCAACTATTTTCCTCTAACATAAATAACAAAACTCAAGAAAGACATATTCTCATTTTAAAAGTTTGAGAGTGAAATGTTGTATAAGACATAAGAGAGATGGAAGAAGTTATTAAGAAACTACCTAAACTATAAGTTTGGGAATACAAATATAAATATTTTATAATAAATTAAGTTATCCATTAGAATAGTTGATTCTTGATTTGGGTTAAATTAGAGAGTTAGGGCTACAAATTATCTGATGAAATCGAATTTTAATTCAATCTTCAAGAATTTCAATTTTTGGATGGAATTTAAGCACATAATATTGTTTTAGTATAAGAATAGTTTGGAAATATTTGGGACATAACTTTTAGATTTCTAAACCAAATTGAACTATTTTGGGTGTCATTAGAAAATTAAGACAATAAGGAGCATTTTTCTAGAATGAAGTGTTGTCAAATTTCTTCATTTACCTAATCAGAATAATGGCTTAAGATGTTAGTAGTTGATGGACAAAAAAGGGCAAAATTGGGAGAACTAATTAAATGAAGTGTAAAAAAGGAAGAACAAGCAAAATATGGTCTTGTTAAAAAGAAGCAGAGAAAATCATAGGAGTTAGAAAAGAGAGCAAAAAAAAAGTGAAATAGAAGAAGAGAAAAGGAGAGAGTCGTAGAGAGAAGAAAAGAAGAAGGAAAGAAGAAGAAGAAGGAATAAGATTTGTTCAAGGTAAGCTTTATTTCTCTTCTTGCTTTGTTAGAGAAGGAGTTAGAAAGAGAAAATGGTTTTTGTGTTGGGAATGAATGGAGAAAGAAGATGGTTTAAAGGGAAACCCATTTGATTTTAGGCTTTCTAAGCTAGGTTTTGGGTTTTCTAACCTAGACGGACTATGGGTATGTTAGGTTTGAGCTTGATTTGTGTTGATTTCAATTGTTGTGATTTTGAAGTTTTAGGGATTTTACATTCTCATTACTAAGCAAAGTAAATATTTGAACAAGCTTTATTTACATATCAATATACACATCACAAACTTAAAACAAATACAAATGGATGCTCAATGTTTGGCATGAGTATGCTTCAGTGTTTTAGCCATAATTTTTTCCTAGTAATCCAAATAACGTGATTATTGATTTAGATTAAACTAGAGAAATAGGGCTACAAATTATCTGATGAAATCGAGTTCTAATTCAGTCTTTAAGAATTTTAATTTTTGGATGAAAATTGAGCACATAATATCGTTTTAGTATAAAAATAGTTCGGAAATGTTTGAGATATAACTTTCAGATTTCTAAACCAAATTGAATGATTTTAGTGTCATTAGAAAATTAAGATAATGAGGAGAATTTTTCTAGAAGAAAGTGTTATCAATTTTCTTCATTTACCTACTCAGAATAAGGGGTTAAGATGTTAGTAGTTGATGGACAAAAGGGGCAAAATTGGGAGAACTAATTAAATGAAGGGTAAAAAAGGAAGAACAAGCAAAATGTGGTTTTGTTAAAAAGAAGAAGAGGAAAATCTTAGGAGTTAGAAAAGAGAGCAAAAAACGTGAAATAGAAGAGAAAAGGAGAGAGTCGTAGAGAGAAGAAAAGAAGAAGGAAAGAAGTCAATGAGGTAACATTATCTCACTTCATTTTCAATTTTTAAATTGACTTACCTTTTTAAAATGATTTTCTCTATTCTTTAGATTTCGTCATATTTCACATTGACTTATTCTAATGTTTGCTCATTCATACTAGTTTCTACACACATTTCAACTTATTTGCAAACTTAACTTCCTGTGTTGGTAATACATTCATCAAAATCTAATTTATATCTCCTGTGCATACTTTATCTCTTATGCTTGAGTCTCCACTAGGGATATGACTCCAATATTCACTTTTGATTCATTTCATATTCATTTCTGATTTGCTCTTTCATTGATTATTCTTAATATAAACTATTTGATATGTTTAACCTAATTAAATGAAATTCTTCTTCGAAAGAAGATTTCTGACTACTATCATCTATATTGTTCATGCAATCTTTATCAATCAATTGCTATCATCATCAATGTTGTTTAAGCCATTCTTAACACCTAAATACGATCGATTTCAACTACTCATGATATTTCAATAATTTCAATCTCTGTCACACTTTACATGATCAAAATATCCTTTATAATAAAACTCAATAAAATAAGAGGCATATTCGTTTACTCTTATATTTTGGCATGTCACCATTTTATATCTTATGCTACTGATACATCAATTGTAACTAATTCCGAACAACCTCTGAATATTATATTACTATTTAAAATTTCAGCTCCATCGTAGTTACCTTTTCAATATAATCACCTATACCATACTTCCATTACATAGTATGTTCTGTTACGGACTACCCAAACTATTTCTGATGTACTTATGTGTTTATGATGGAGATAAGTTTGATGAAAGGGGTGTGAGCTTAAAGCTTGTGGGTAACAAGCTTATAACCGAAAAACAAGCAAAAACCATTATCTCGTATTCAATTCTCTCAACTCAATAATTACCTCAAACTTTAATGATCTGTATATTTATTTACATCCAAGATGTTCCTATACATATACTGTCTCCAAACTTTCAAAGCAATCACTACTGTAGCAGTTCTAAATCATGTATCGAATAATCAACCCATGAGGTTGCAATTGTCTCCATGCATATGAAATCACTTTATCATGCTGCATTGGATTTTATCCCAATCTCTTATACGGCATCATTGTATACTATAAAATCTCCAAATTCAGACGATATAATTAATATTGATGTTATAATTCCTGAAAATTCTCTTTACTTTCATTACTCATATGATTTACATTTTTTTCCTCAAGTATTCAAACTATTCTTCTCAACTTTTTGAATACATTTAATACTAACTCATAAGTCAATGGTCTGGTTCTTAATAACTTATATGGACCACTACAATTCAAGCTTAGTTGCTTTTTTTTTAATCCTAACCTGAGCACATCTTGCACACAATCTAAGCACACCTTGGGAACATGGTACTCTCAGAAACATTTCATCCTTTGCTTCGTAGTTCACATCTCTATAGTGTCAATACATGTAACTCTTATGTCTATCTCGCTGTATTCCATACCTTTGGTGTTGACCCATCTAATTCATTCTTTTTTTTTCTTGAGTCACTCAATTCCCAATACAGGTCAATTTCCCTTAAAGAGTTCTAACTTTCAAGAAAAGTTTGGGGTCCAACAACTATACCTTTCAGCCCTACTCTATACAACCCCTTGCATTTTGCTATCATGGTGTTGACATATATCTTACATGTCCTCGTCAAAGTTTATGAGACAATAGTCAACTCAAAATGTCAATATATTTTATCATCTATATGATTTTGATATATCTCTACAACTTTGCTGCCATATCCTCAATAGAGATTATAACAAAATTGCATAATGAACATACAATTTTCTATCTAACTTTTGAGAACTTTTCTCATACATATCTTATGTCCAAGAACTTGGGTTCACTAACTTAGCATCAAATATACTAAACAAGGTAAGTTTCACTAAGAACAAAATATAAATGTAAGAAAAGTAACTAATCAAGTACATGCCATGACTACTAAATAAGATTAGGACTTTAATCATGCATTTAGTTACCCCCACTATTTTATTCGAAATAATAACCCTCACTACTATTCTGAAAGATTACTCTAATCTTTTTAGTGGGCTAGGATCCCATTCAAATATAGTTGACCTTGAGTTTGCTCAATAAACCAACTAGACTTAAATTAGGTAGATAATAATTTTATCAATCACATCTCATGTGACTCCTAGATCCGTTAGGTGACAACTCTTGCCAAAATATATCTTATATATTGTTCTTAACCTTCCCTCTAAATTAATGTGATCATGAGTTTGGTAATCCAAATTACACAAATTTAGTTAAGTAGAACCCATTATCATAAGATTAAACATGTTCGGGTTAAAGCGGCCTTGAGTTTGCTCAACAAGCCTACAATAAACAGAACTCTGGTTTATTCTTATAACAATGGAAGGCAACAATCACATTTTTAACTTGTACTTAAAATTTTAACGAGGGATTTAACTTCATTTGTCTCATCAAACACAGATTGCATGTAAAATATCACATATATAATACATACAATTTATCATACATCCAATATAAATATCAACTATATAAATAAAATATGCATCTTATGCACTCATAATCAAATCATATGCATAAAATTTCAAGCTTCGTTTGATTCTAGTTGTTGATCCTCATAATCTAAAATAACATTTCCAACTCCTTGGAAAAATTAAATTAGATTAAAACCTTTGATTCCTAAATAAATTAAATTCCTATTCTAAATAGAAATTTAATTTGATTTCAAAACAATTTTCAAATCCAATTCAACATTATTTCCAATTTATCTTGACTCCTTTAACAAAATTTAATTGAAAAACAATTTTCAATAAATTATTCTTTTTACTCATTATAATTTAGAAAAACTTCTTTTTCTAAATTATATAAGTAACACTTTCCAATTTAGTTAGAAAACTATTTCTAATCTAATTAGAAATTATTATTTTCAATCTAATTAGAAAATTAATATTTCTAATCTCATTAGAAATTGGTTTTCCTTAATTATAAATCCATTTTCTGATATTAAAAGAAAACTATTTTAAAAATTTAATAAAACACTTTTAAATTTAATTAAGAAAGATATTATATATTATTTATCTAGAGATTTATTTCTTAACTAATTAGAAAATCATTCTTTAATAAGTTAGAAAACTATTTTTCAAAATATTAAAGAGAGTACAATTTTCTTAGTTAATAAATGAAAACACTTTTCAAAATTTAACCAAGAAAAATTCTTTTTCTAAAAAATCAAGAAACTTATTATTTATAAATGAAGAAACAATTTCTAAATAAATATATTTAATTAAGAAACTATTATAAAAGATAGAAATAATATGGTGTGCCACTAATTATTAATGCACCACTTACTTGTTAGTGCACCAAATGCACCACTTAATTGTTAGTGCACCAAATGCACCACTTAATAATTAGTTTGCCACTTCTATTATCATGATAGTATTTTATTAGAAATTTTGTACTATAAATAGAAGGGTTAACTTGATGTAAGTGA
>JAOSBP010000204.1:21414361-21434339 GCA_027563825.1 Erythroxylum mucronatum
TGAATTGATATGAATAGATATTGCATTTTGCAAGTTCATAGGTGTGGAAATTGTGTTCTGAACTCAAGGGAAAAACTGTATCGATCTAGGTAGAATTAGCCAAAGTTGTCTTTATAAAAGTTGTAGATTATCCTTTTAGCTTTCCAACGCTATAAAGTATGTAAATTTTGGGTATCAAAGTTGAGAGATATGAGCATTATAAGTGATGATGCTGCATAGGAGGTATGAACATGACAGCTATGGAGAATGATGAGAGTTTGTGTATGTTATGAGTCATTGGAGTTGAGGTTTGGGAGTTTAATGCACTCAAATTGGTAATTGAATGTTTAAGAAGTGATATGACTTTATAAGAAATGAATTTGAGAAGATTATGAGTGAATATGATGTTAGAATGGATGTAGGAACCATGAGAGAGGCTTTGTAGGAAGTTTTAGGTGGCATATGTCCGTTAGACGGACTTTAGGTCCATTCAATAGACCTTCTCAGGTGGAAAAGGGCCCCCAGCCTCGCCAATGTCCTTTTAATGGACATTAGGTCCGTTAAACTGATCTTCTCGGGTGAAAAATGGCTCCCAAGCCCATCTATGTCCTTTAGGGAGTATGTCCGTTAAACGGACATTCTCAGGACAGCTACAGTAAGTCGCGAGATTTTGACCCTTTTAGAGTCAAAATCTCGCTTCAAGTTCTTCATGAATATTGTAGATCTAGACATCCTTTTTCAAACAGTCTAAAAATGATATCAATTCGACATCTGTAGTGAAAGTTATGACAATTGCGCCAAGACAGGTACAAAATAATTAAGGACTTAAACATGTTGGATTCTTTTGGCCATAACTTCATCATCCGACCTCCGAATAAAGTGATTCTTGAAGCAATGAATTTCTAACACATTTTTCTACCTTTATGCAGAAAATAATAGCCTTTGGTGTTGAATTGAAAAATATTGATGGAAATAAAATGAGGGATCAGTTGGAAGAGCATAACTAGGTTATGAACATACTTTGGGTTTTTAAGCATATCCTGAGCTATAGAGCTCCGAATGAGGTGGTTTTTATTTCAAAATAAACTAGATACATGGAGCTACAATTTTTATGAAAAAATCAAGTGGTGATTTGGGTGTCTGACTGGTATGGGCTCGTGTCTGACTGGTATGGGCTCGCTCTTTGTGGTTTGGGATGTTATAAGAATGAGGATGAAAAGATGAGGGCTAAAGAGATTCCAAGGTAATAACTCTATAGGAAATACGCTCACGTCTCACGCTTTATGACTCCGGAATGATTGTTGGGCTTCGAAAATAGGGCTCAACAACTAACAACATAGGATAATTGGCTAAGCAAGTTTCTTTTCGGGGGAACCGGTTTCAGAATAATTTCTGTAGTAATGCTTATAATTTGATGTGGGAAAACCATCCTAACTTCTTATAAAAAATCAATCTCCACCCATATTTCACCACCAATAACAATAATAAAGGAATTCAAGTCTTGAGAAGTTCATGATAAAATTTATTACTATATCAGAGGCTCACTTCTAAAGTAATGAAGCATCTTTTCAAAATTATTAAGCATCCACCTATAATATAGAAATTCAGATTGGATAACTTTATAAGCTTGTCTTTAAAAGGTAGCTGGTTACATTGCCTAGCAAGACCGAACCAAACCTAAGGGAGCAAGTGAATGAAGTGAATTTAAAGAGCTAATAGTTGAAAAGAAAGAGAGAGAGAGGAAGGAGAAGGCTATTGGACAAGAAGAGAAAAGTAAGGAGAAAGAGAGAGAGAGAGAAGAGGAGCCAAAGAAGGTAGTGATCAAAGAGTACCGACAAGATTATACTTAAGGAGGCTTGATATAAATAGAAAAGAAGATATATTTGGTAAGATTTTAAAGTTATTTAAATATTTACATATTAGTATATCTCTTGTTGAAACTCTTTTGCAAATTCCAAAATTTGCCAATTACTTAAAGAATCTCTATTCTAACAAAAAGAGGCTTGAAGAATTATGGATAGCGACATTAAGTGAAGAGAACTCCTTCGTCTTGCAAAACAAGCTACCTAAGAAAATCAAGAATCCAGGAAATTCGACTATCCCTTATAATATTGGTAGTTTGTCAACAAAAAGGATATTAGCAGACTTAACTCGTCACGGGTAAGCAACGTAGAACCAACTCCGTGATTTGTTATGGGTAAGTGATGCAAAACCAACTCCTTAACTACCAGTCTATAGCAGTTAACCTGTTGCGGGTAAGCGATGTAGAACCAACTTCGTAACTAGTGGTTAACCAGTTGCCGGTAAATGATGCAAAACTAACTCCGTGACTTTAGACCTAGTGTACCGTATGGTAAAGAAATTAATGGTGGGCTATGCTGAGTAAGGAAAGTCATGAAAATAGTAATTCCACCACTATTTATATTAAAATTGATTTGAGTGGTATCGTATGATACCAATTCTAGTGGTTGGCTTATTTTTTAGTATTAAAGTTTTCAAAAAACTTATTGCCACCACTGTTTATTGATTAAGGAAAATGGATAATGGAAATTTTTATATGATGAGTTTAATTTTGAAAAGCATTTCGAAATAGTTTTTCAAAAAAAAAAGAAATTGTGTTTTACGAAACGTTATGATATTACCAGATTTGAAGATGCATGAATAAATTGTTATGCAAATGCTTTACCATGAGTTTTATGATCGTATGATAATATTTTAGTTATATTGTTATAAAAAGTTAACTTTTTTTAGTAAATTGATTACACTCACTGAACTCGTTTAGCTCACCCTTATTTTTATATTTTTAAATAAATCACCCCAGGTATATGTACTGGTGATGCAGTAATTAGGACTCCTCCTTAAGATTAGTTGTATCGTCAGGTGTTGTTGTGTTTGTGTTATTTTGGCTATGTATGTGATATGTTTTAAGTTATTTTGGGAAGAGTTCAAAAGTGTGATCTTGTGAATGTTAGTGGAATTGTAAATATCTTTTTCTTAACAAACTACAAGGGCTTTGATCCTCAATGATTTTTTAAAATATTAAGATTTGTATGATTGTGATTGCTTGTGACGTGGACCTGAGGTCCCAATCTAGAAGTTGAGATGATATATGAAATATTAGAAGTGTTTTAAAATGTGTTATGCATGTATTTTTTGAAAATTTTGGGAAGATCAAAATACAGTTGTTGTGCTGCTGAAATTTTTAATAAATGATTAAAAAAGGGTTTCCCACTATTTTCTCATTTTATACTTTAAAGTATAAAAAGTTTTTAATAGATGAATGGTCTGGCTATGATAATTGTTATGCTATTTAAATCAAACCTTAAAACACAATTTAATGATAATATCATTATCAAATTAAAGTGACATGTACTTACCAACAAAAAAAAATCATGGCCATAATTAATGGCAACTTCATTATTATTGGTATAAGTAAAGTGACGTAATAAGTAGTAGCTCTCATAAATAACTTCTAATGCATGATTTATTAGTCACACCTACGTTTCAACAATGAGTTACTCCACGAAAAAAATTATTAACAATAATTATCTCTCCTTTTTTACATATGAGATAATTAGTAAATATTTTCTTTATGAGACAATATAAATGAAACAATTTAATATGAGTATAATTAAAAGTGATCATGATTATAAATCTTAAATAAAAGTCATAAATATCTATGATCTCTCACGGTAAGACGCTTGATCTTCATACGATTTTTTATTCTTATAAACGAGAATGAGTGTACTATTATCACAATATATGGTACTATTTGACATAAAAATTTATTAGAAAACAACCTGCTCCTAATTTAAATCTCAATGAATTCAAATTGAGTCTATCGATTTTAAGTAGAGTTAACGTACAAAGGCGTTGATTTATGTCCATTTATACCTAAAACGATGTCATTTTTAGTGTAGAAAAAGATTAGAACAAAATGCTGGATAGAGAGGATCTGAACCAAACATTGGGCGACAGCTGCGAACCTTAAACTGCGTTAACGTCTGACACGACATTTTCTTTGTGGAAGAAAAACCTGTGTGTGTGGGTTTAGGTGAGTCGACGAAAGCTCAGTTTGCATTTGTCTGAGCCCATGATCACGTCACTACCTACGTATTGGCCCAAACATGACATAGCCACCGAGAGTAAACCGCCAGTTATGTCCGTTAATGTCATGATGGACTTGGGTATCCGTCGACGCACTTGATTTGGAACCAGCCCAACTCACTGGAGTTGGTTGTTTATGCGTGAGGCAATTAGGCAGAAGTCAACGTTAATTGGGATCGGAAGCAGGAAGGGTGGAAGCCATTTTCAAAGAAGTGAATCCACGTTGCGATCTTGTATTTGTACGCTCTTCACCGGTCAAATGATGAGTTCAGCTTAAAGCTCCCTTCAGCGCAAAAATAAAAAAGATGCGGAAAGATTTGCCATCGAAGAGAAGATTCCTCCTTAGGCGTCGAGAACTATTTTCTTAGTATAATGACAGTTTCAATGTTATCCAAGCTATTCCCACCAAGCTAGAGAGAGCACATGCTACTGTTTGAGCTCAAGCTTGTCTTTTCGTCTTTTCTATCTGGAAACGTAATTTATCCGTCAGTAGTGTTTGATACAAGTAAAATATTGTGATTCCTGAGGAGTCACAAGTGTCAGAAATTAGAAAAACGCAAGTTGGGGGTCTGAGATCCGCCATAGATGCTTTTTTATTCATTGCTCTTCCGTTATCGTAGGATGGGCGAGAATCTCAATTGATGGCCCATATACGGAACCGTTTAGGATTTGGTAGTTCTTCTCAATCCAACACGACGTTTCCCAGAAAACTGGAAGCTATGAAGTAAGTGGTCTCTTCCGCACATGTTTTATGTTTTGTACTTTTAACTCGGGTAGAAGTAGTGTTTGATAGATCTTGGGATGGAAGATTTGATAGGTTAAGGAAGTGGAGGAGATTTTGTTCGTCTTCCATGTTCTGTCTTAATATTTGGTGGTTTTCCCTAACTGATGTGAAGCTCCTTTCAAGCCCATGTTAATGAGAAAACCGTTATGTTATGATGTTTTGTTGGAGGTTATGTGTGCTTACAATTATTGGCCTCTCTCTCATATTTCATTTATTGAGGCACAGCTGACAGCACTTCTATTATAGAAACTTTACGTTGTTCGCCTTACTTAGATTTACTTGATTTACTGCATTCTAACAACATTTTACTTAAAACAGAGCAAGAACATTTTTTGGAGTCTCAATTTCTCTCATTCTCATAAACATGGCTGCTATAATGGAACGAGCCGACGAAAATCTACTTCCTTCTGTTTACAAAGAAGTTAGTGAAGCTTTCAACGCTGGCCCCTCAGATTTGGGTTACCTTACTTTCTTAAGGAACTTTGTCCAGGGAATGTCATCACCCCTAGCAGGCGTACTAGTTCTAATCCATGACCGACCTACTGTTCTTGCTATTGGTACTTTGTGTTGGGCGCTGTCAACTGCTGCAGTTGGTGTAAGTCAGCATTTCTTACAAGTTGCAGTCTGGAGAGCAGTAAATGGCTTTGGACTGGCTATTGTAATACCAGCCCTACAGTCTTTTATTGCAGATAGCTACACGGATAATGTGAGGGGTACTGGATTTGGGATGTTAAGTCTTATTGGTAGCTTGGGTGGCATAGGAGGTGGGGTTATTGCAACAATTATGGCTGGTCAGCAGTATGGTGCTCTTCCTGGATGGCGCTTAGCCTTCATCATGATGGCAACTTTAAGCTCACTGATCGGGCTTCTTGTTTACTTATTCGTGGTTGACCCAAGGAAAACAATGAGTAAAACCCGCGACCCTGAAGAGAGCGTCGAGAGGTGCTAATCCTTTGTTACTCCCTTTGGTCTTCCATGTTTTTTGGCAACATATAATAGACCAGAAATAAGGTTGTCGTGAAAGATACAATTTCTTTTGTCTTCTTTCTTTTGCTGGAATAGGTGATCAAGAAGTCCTTTTATGTGTCTGTGTTGTGCATTTAATGAATTGACTGCCTGTGGCTGCAGGGATGAGTTGATACAAGATGGAAAATCGAGTTTAAGCGCGTCATTCATTTGGAAAGAATCATGGATGGCCACAAAAGCTGTCATAAAGGTGAAAACGTTTCAGATAATTGTCTTGCAAGGCATTGTTGGTTCCCTACCATGGACTGCCATGGTGTTTTTTACTATGTGGTTTGAACTAATAGGTGAGAGCAACTTCAATTTTATTGATATTACATATTGCAGTCCTTAGATTGAATTGAAGTTCCGCTGTTGTTACTATCCCATCAATTGGAATGAATGTCCTTTGCAAAATTCCATGCACCAATAATGCTCAAGATCCACTTCAATTATTTAAGCAAAATTTCCATTATTAGTTTCACAAGGGAATTTACACATAAGCATCTGCATTTGCTTTTATTTGACATATTCAGTGTTAGCATTTATTGCATGCACCTTTGATTAGGCTCTGATATTGTTCATATTTCAGGCTTTGATCATAATTACACTGCAGCGCTTCTAAGTCTCTTTGCTGCTGGATGCGCTTTGGGAAGTCTTCTTGGTGGAGTGATTGCAGATAGAATGGCACGTATCTATCCCCACTCCGGACGCATCATGTGTGCACAGTTCAGCGCCTTCATGGGCATCCCATTCTCTTGGTACCTCCTCAAAATGATACCCCAGTCAGTAGGCAGCTACTCAGCGTTTGCTGTTACCCTTTTCATGATGGGCCTAACTATAAGCTGGAATGGCTCTGCTGTCAATGCCCCAATATTTGCTGAAGTGGTTCCTATGAAGCATCGAACAATGATTTATGCATTCGACCGTGCTTTCGAAGGATCATTCTCGTCCTTTGCTGCTCCGTTAGTTGGAATTCTTTCAGAGAGGATGTTTGGGTATGATTCAAAGTCCATTGATCCAGTAAAAGGTTCTGCGAGGGAGGCTCTCGCACTGTCTAGGGGGCTTCTCGCAATGATGGCACTTCCTTTTGGTTTATGTAGTTTGTTTTACTCTCCACTATATAAATATTTTAAAGAAGATCGGGAAAATGCTAGAATGGCAAGTTCAAAAGAAGAAGGCCTCAAATGAGCAGCTCCTTCTAAGAATGCATGACTGCAGAATTCTGTGATTGAAAGACTTCCACTGTTTATGACTACAGAGATCTTTTATCTTTAGGCAATCAGGCTACGTGCATTAAGGAACCAAGCCAGGAAGCCCTCTAGAAACCTAAAACTTGACTAGCTTTTACACTTGGATCATTTAGGTTTTTTCAATTATTTGTTAAAGCAATGCTATACGTTTGGTAATTCAACTGATCACCACGTCTGTATTGTAATTTTGGTACTTTCCCTGTTTTAACCGGATTGTTCACGAACTCACATCATCAAAAATTGTCCATGATCTTTTGGCTTTGGCTTCTTTAGCAACTTCTACAGATATGCTTCGCCAACTTGACATTAATAGATGGTTGAATGTGTTAGGACCAATGACAATATTCAGGCTAAGCCTAGAATATGGAGAGTGTATTCACGTAGGAAGAAGGAGGGGGCCAGCAGGGAATGATGAGTTAGTTAGAATGTGCTGAGATGGCACAGGAAATAACGGAATGTACTAGGGACAGCTAGGGGGGTCTAGTAGGGGGAGGAGGAGAGAGAGAGGTATTCGGGTAGTACAGAGGTATTGAGACAGAGAAAGATTATGTTCTTTCCCCGAGGAGCGATTGTGCTTTGGTTGAGTGAGTTATCATCCTTTCATACTTGTAATAGCAGTGTTTTTGCCACTGATTTACTATCAATATAATACGAAATCTCTAGCCTTTAAGCTGGAGTTCCTAACAGAATGCAACCGCTCACGCAGAGTGAGTCGGTGGTCTGCAATTTTCCCCATTTGAAGTTGGCTCAGTGAACGCGACGCGTAGACATGCAGTTCTCAAGAATAGAACTGTTTTTGGATGACTTTCACAGTTGCATGCTCTATGATATACCTTCCAAGTCTCAGGCAAAAGGTTCTGCCGCGTCATATGCAGCAGTTTCCCAATTCAAGAATGAACCAGAAAACAAATGCTGCCATGGGAAGACATAGCAAACAAAGGCACACTCGCGCCTAAACTCAATTTCCTTAGGTAAGAAGAGGGGCAGAAGAAAGAATGTTCACGCTGCAAAATTATACAAACTCACAAGCAAGAGGGGAGCGGGGGAAGGGGAGAAACGACGATGAGTGCATCCATGCCACGCTAAAGCCCATCCACCCTTGTTCCACATTAGATAATAAATGAAGTCAACATACAAATTGCAACTGTTGCAACAAATACATATTGTTCCTTTCAGGAACTGATGCCCATGTCCACCAACAACACAGTAAGGATAACTGAATGAAATTTGCGGGCTAGTTTACAACCATTTGCTTGGAAGCATTGGTAACATATGGCAAGTTCGCACTTCTTGCACCAAGAGGAGCTACACGCATCGAGGGAAAAAAGTCTGCCCCACGTACCCTCCAGCCATTGCTCTTCTAACATTGGACTCGAACATCTTTGGATTATCCCTCAACACTGCAGCAGCGTCATGGTTGAGAGGGTCCTCAAAATTTGGTTCCTGTACGCAGAATTTGAAACTAGTACTGTCAAAGGCAGATTTTCCGATGGATATATATTCACATAGATGAACCAGAATACATAGCAAAAAATACCGTGAAAAGATGAAACAATCCATAAATGATGGTGTTTATGTTAAGAACAGGTTTCCAATCTTCTCGCAAAATGTTGAGGCAGACATTTCCTTCCAGGTCAATGTTTGGATGGTAAACCTGCAAGTAAAAGATAGAATATATACTCAGACATCCAAATACCCAAATCACAATTTCAAAGTAACAAGGCTGCAAAAGAAAAACTAAAATCTAGTTACATCAATTTGCATGCTTACCTTAGTCTTACATTTAACCTTTGGTGCTTCATGGGGATAAATGGGTGACACTTGGAAAGTGAAAGTGAATGTGCCACCTCTAAAATGAAAATTTCAAGTCTGGTTAAATAACTGTGTTTTAATGAGCAATCAAACAAATATCTGAGATCCAAAAGCTAAGGAAATTATGTCCCCACAGAGGGATAAGATGCTTCAGAAAAAGATCCTTACAAGTAATACCCTTCATCTGGTCGGATTGAAACCTCAAAATTCATGAGATCATCCTTGCCATTGTGGAATGATATGGTACACGATTTTGGTAGGTTGAGCTCAGAAATATCTGCAAAACGACATTAAGGACATAATATAAAGAACATGAAGTCAAGTTTCCTTTGGCTATGAAAATACGTATCAGGTTCAACGATTTTGTGAACTACATATTGAAGAGAATGATGAGACAAAATTGTAATGTCAATGATTGACTTCTCTTTAATCAAAGGAAAAACATTTACTGCTAGAACTCTCCAGCCTTTGACAACAACACTAAGAAAGTTATGAGAAAAATTCAGATTTACAGGTAACATTTAATCAACCCCAATAAGTGACATTGACATGATCTTGATCCTCCTACATAATATTCATATAACACCAGCATCACGTGTATCCAAATAGAAAGAGAACAACTTGAATTCTTTCTACATCTCCACGATATGTTTAACTTCCTTTTAGAGACAAAGTCCCAAACCATCCATAATATAACTATATATCTTTACCATCAAGAGCTTATACTTCTGCCAAAGATGGATGATGCAGCTAAAACTAAGCCTAATTGCTAAACTGTTCAATGAGAAGAAGCACCACAATCCCAAACCTTTAAACTAAGCCTAATTGCTCCAATGTTCAATGAGAAGAAGCATGACAATCCCAAACCTAATAAAGAACAAGTAGGTCGCACAATCATACTATAGTTTCTTGGGATTCCAAGGGATTGACATAAACAAAAAAATGCAGAAGTTCTTCACATTTCACTAATAAGTACAAGGCAAGCTAATCGATCAGTTTCTTAAAGAAGTTTCAAAGAATATGCTAGAGCTGTGATATCAGTATATTACAAATAAAACAAGCCTACAAATATCCTATGTACTAAGATCAGATCATAGTTGTTAACAACTGAGCTTCAATACCGATTTGCTTGAACATTCCCCTCTAGAAGCACATTAATGTACTATCCATACAGTGGAAAACCATCTGAGCAAAGATTTTCAGCAATAAACGATAAAAACATTTAAACTGAAACCCTGGCAAACGTATGAAAGTAAGAAACAAACCCTTATGCAGACGCAACTCTCCCGCTGATTGCTTTTTCATTGGTGCCCCTCCATTAGCATTCTCTGCAAGTTCCTTCTGCTTCTCCTTTACTTTAAATAGCCGAATCATTATTCCTACAATAAAAGACCCACTATTTAACCAATTATAAGTAAAACAATTCTAAACAGAGATCAGCTGCATCAACTTCAACGATACCATCTAATGCACAGGTAATCAATCAATATTAAAATGACACTTATTTTACATATTCAGTCAAAATTTATGTAATTCAGTATCGCGAAAGATGTTTTTTTTTTCCGCCCTCTTCCGTCCACAAATTGGGTCAAGTAATCAACAAAACAACACAAATTTATCTTAATATATCGTATAAAAGAACCTCCCTTCAGCTTCTGAGTATACTTGATGTTACTTTGCAATCAAAATTCAACCTCACAAAACCAAAGTTGAATACCAAAACCCTCATGACAACATAATATAATCGAAACACGGCGTTCAAACGATGATATCATATGAAATCAGCATGAAAAACCCTAAAAATAGATCCCAACTTACTTAAATCGCCTAAATTCCACAGAATCGAAGGAAAATATAGAAAGAGGAGATTAAATTTGAGGATCAAAATGAAGAAAGCAAGATAAGTAGAAAATAAGGGGATACGAAAAACGGAAAGCAACCTGTTGAATGAAAAGCTAAAGAGAGTAAATTAGATATGATGTGTGACGTTAGCAGAGATGAAATGGAATCGGAGGTTTATAGGAAAGAAGAAATAGGCAGATACGGAAAACAAGAGCGAGTGGACCCCTGGTTTATGCTCTTCCTGCAATTCTAAGGGCTGCTTAAGTAGATTGATAGATTTGATTTGATTTAAGTATTAAATTCTTAATTATGATATTATAATATGCTTTATTTGTAATTTGGTTCTCTAAAACAATTAACTCAAAACACTGTCTTCTCGGTTGAGGTTGGGGAAGGGACCTAGGTCTGCATACCCGGTAAACGATGAGTGCCCTTATACGTTGCAGGTTATCTTAGCCCTTCACGCGTCGTATTCGCTGTCTCAAGCCTCTTAACAACTTGTCGCTGTCTTAAGCTACCGTCAATTTTTTTCTTTAGATAACTGTTGGTATCATGCTTTTTAGCTTCCGTTTTAAGCTTCATAAGTTAGCTCTATTTTCTTTTTGTTATTATTATTAGTTCTATTAATTTTTAAGTATTATATATATATATTTATTATTGTTTATTTTATTTTATTTATGTATTTATTATTCTTATTAGTTTATTTGTTTTACTTTTCTCTATGTAACCTGCATCATTTATATTTTGTCTTATTTGCATGTAAGTCTATTAAAAATAGTTAAGAGTAAGACTGTGTACTATCAAATCTCCTCAAACCTCGTTTTATTGTAGAATTTCAGATTGAGTAATGATATAACAACTGTCTTCTCACTCAAATAAAACCTAAAAGATAAGGTATAAGTTCTCCTTTTCATTGACATTAACATTATTGCCTTTCGTCTTCGTTATCGTGGAATGTTTGGGTACTTTTAATGAGCTGAGCTTATCCTTTTTCTTTCTTTGTGAATAAAACCCAAACTTACCAAGTGCAACGACCAAAATTTAAATTTCCCCATCCCATATGATAAAGTCAAAAAGGATATTACATACCTTTTTTTTTTTTTTTGACATTCACTACATAGTTTTTGTATCGAGTTACATTTCACTCTTAGTTAAATTATTCTTCGAATTACAAATTGGAAATGACCGATTGATATAATGTATTAAAACTGATTTGGGCTCAAGTCCACAAATACGGAGAGAAACTTCGTGTTTCAACGAGAAGCTTGGGAAAATTAGCCATTCTCCAATTTCGATTCGTACTTCACACAGAGCCGTCAAATGGCGAAACCGTCGATCTCAATTGCCCTAACCATCGTTCTTCTGTTACTTCCTCACCTCTGCCGCTCATTCTCGCCCGAAACTCCCTCCGACCGTCGCGTCCTGGTGTTGCTCGACGACCTCTCTCTCAAGACCTCCCACTCCATCTTCTTCAACTCACTCAAATCGCGCGGCTTCGACCTGGATTTCAAGCTTGCTGACGATCACAACCTCGCGCTCCAACGTTACGGCCAGTACTTGTACGACGGACTCATTCTCTTTGCTCCCTCCGTTGAAAGTAAGTTAGAATGTGGCTCTTTTTTTTTCACTTCTCTCTATAGCTACTGTGTTTTGTAGATTCTAGACTGGATCTTGATTTGTGTTCCTTTGTTTGGTTTAGAGTTTGGCGGTGTCTTGGATTTAGCGGCGGTGCTTGACTTCGTTGACTCCGGTCATGACTTGATCTTAGCCGCAGATTACTCTGCGTCTGATCTGATCAAGAGCGTTGCTAGTGAGTGTGGGGTTGATTTCGATGAGGTTAGTGTAAACTTGATTAACAATCTCTTGCGCTTGTATGTGAATGTATTGGTGTACTCAGTTTTGGTGTTTAATTGTGTAGGATGCGTCGGCTGTGGTCATTGATCACATTAGCTACGCGGTCTCGAAGACTGAGGGTGATCATACGTTGATTGCTGCAGATGATTTTATCAAATCTGATGTGATTCTTGGGAAAGCTAAAATTGAGGTCACTTGAATGGTTTCTTTTGGATTCTGGTTTATGTTGTTTCAATCTCTTACTGGCGGATATGTTGGTAATTTGCGATTGATAAAAATTTATAATGTTGCAGGCCCCTGTACTTTTTAAAGGGATTGCACATTCTATAAATGCAGCTAATAGCCTGGTAAGACCAAAATAGCGATTTGGTTTATGTGAATACGACTCTTGGTGAAGCTTGATTTCTCATGATTGTTTAGGGTAACTGCCTCTTACTGGCTTCTTTTTTTCTTTTGGTGAAATGTGCAGGCATTAACAGTCCTTTCAGCTTCTCCATCTGCATATTCAGCCAATCCAACTTCGAAGTTGTCAAATCCCCCTGCTCTCACTGGATCTACCATCTCATTAGTCTCCGTGGTGCAGGTGTCAATTCCCTCATTGCCAGAATCTTTCTTTTTTTAATCTAATGCACACGCATAATTGTGCGGGCAGATGCGTATATAAACTTTCTTGCACTGATGCATAAGTTACATATAGGAATGATAATCAGACCCGGGCCCAGCCTCGGACTCAGGCTTAGGCTGCCCAGTCTCAGCCTGAGACCCAACAACTATTATGAAAAACAATGTCGTTTTTTATTTTTAATTTAAAAAAAGGTTGGGCCGAGTCGGGCTAGGACCCAGGTCTTGCAGAAACTGTTGGGCCCAGCCCATTGCGATCCCTAGTTACATGTCCTCACACTTAATAGCAATTGCTGATGTGGTGTATCAAGCATGGGCGCATTCTTTTGCTACTTCTGCTTAGTTTTGCAACCAGCCAGTCTATATTGTTATGCTTAATCATTTAGTTTTCTTTGGCTTCCTGGCCATTTTGATCTCCCATGCATATCAATACATATAGCACTTATACTTCTACTACTGTTATTTGCTTTAGATATGTATGTATTGCAAGATGTAATGATCTCCTGATATGCTATTGGGCAATTATCCTCAGTTCACAGTGGTTTTAAGTATCAATCATTTAGCTAATATGTCTATTTACCATTTTGGATGATGCATTAAATATTGAAGTTTTGCTTGTGGCTGTATTTTATTCAGCCATATGCTTTTACCTTATAGTTTTCCCTTGGTGCAGGCTCGAAACAATGCTCGGATAATGATTGGTGGCTCTTTAGACATGTTTAGTAATCGGTATGTAATTATGTTAATATTTTTAAGCTCCAACGATTATTGTTATCTGAACAAAATCTCTTTTGGAATTCAGATTTTTAAGATCAGGAGTGCAGAAAGCTGGGAGCCCAACAAAGTAAGTGAAGCTACTCTGCTCTTGTGGTTCTGTTGTGAGCTTATAAGTTATGACATTATATTATAATTCAAAGTAGAGTTATCTCATATACTTCTTTTTGTTACTTAACATGTGTGGCAATAAAACTTGTATGCTTTTAGCGTATAGGAGAATACATAGAAATTATTGTTATTACATGTTCTTATAACTTTCCTACCATTAACATAATTCCTTGCGTACGTTTCCCAGATGACATCTGCGGCATAGGTTTCTATCTAGTTTACAGAACTGCTTGAATGAGTTTGTACTGATCCATTATAGTTGCTTATGCACGAACAAATATGACATAACAGATATAATACAGAATGCATTTATGGAAGTTTTCAGAAGTGGGTGGCAAGCAAAATGATTAAGTGTCATGGCTTCTTGGTCACTGTACAGGCCAATTTGTGACTCTCGTTGACTTTCATTTACACATGATACGCATTTAGTGAGATTAGAATAGGTTGCAAAAGTCCAAGAAAGTCGTGATGCCTATGCTTCATGTATGCTCCTGAAGTTGGCCTATCCAATTCTTCGGCCAATGTCTTGATATGTCAACTTTTGTTGCAATTTCAGTAGGGGATGCCATTTGTACTGCATATGTTTTAATTTTATATAGATATGATTTGCCTTCTGCCTAGCATCGTACTCTACTTGTGAACACCTGGAAAAGAATGAAAACATCACTTCCTTTTGATTTTGGGCAACAGATATAAGAAGTCTGGTAATGAGCAATTTGTCACTGAAATTAGCAAATGGGTATTTCATGAAAGAGGTCATTTAAAGGTGAGAGCCTATAGCTTTTCCTCTCATATTGCCTTTTAAAAGTATGAACATTAAAATATAAGGAAGATTCCTGCAAGCTTTGAATTATTGATTTTATGTATCCTTGACTTTGAATCTGAACTTTAGTACAGTGACGTTTTGTTTTCCAATTGTATGTTGCATGATGTTGCTCTTTGCAACTACAGGTGCTTAATGCTAAACACCATATAATCGGGGAAACAGGTGAACCTGCAATGTATAGGATCAAAGACGATCTGGTAATGCCTGATCATTGTATTCGCATTGAATATATATGTTCAGATAGTATATGGTAAGAGTTATCAATGAAACTTTACATGGTTATAGGACTTTTCTGTTGAGATATATGAATGGTCTGGAAGGAAATGGGAACCATATGTGGCTGATGATGTTCAGGTCCAGTTCTACATGATGAGCCCTTACGTGCTGAAAACCCTATCAACTGACAGTAAGGTACACTTGACACCAGACTCCTTTAACCTAAGTTTCTTGCTGATGTAGCAATAGTTACTAATCAGATATATACCTGATTGTCAGGGTCTATATTATACATCATTCAAGGTGCCTGATGTTTATGGGGTTTTCCAATTTAAGATCGAATACCATAGGCTTGGGTATACTAGCTTGTCGCTTTCCAAGCAGGTAACCATTTTTAGTGCAACAGTTTTTTCTCGTCTTCATTCAAAGCAACTTGTCTGCTTGACGTTTTATTTTTCATGGTTTTCTCATTTATTTATTGCCTATCTGTTTGTGTTCTCATGGAACACATTCTTGAACTACCTTAGGAAATGAAAATACAGTAGGAAATACTATGTTTGGAGTTGGTATATAATGTGATGTTTGAATAATATATTATTTTGTATGTATGCAAGATATTCCTGTGGAAAAGCAAATTGAGAAGTAGACTTTGGGGCAATCAAATATATAATGGAACAGAAAGAAACAAATTTTCAGACTAGTTATTTCTATCACAATTTAGTTTTGCCATTTTACGTATGGCATTGCTTTCAACAGATATTTTCATGGATCTGGATGACTTTGTAAGCGCGACATATATTTGACATGATCTGACATGAACGTACAGTGATGGCTTGGAAGACTTTAAGTTTCAACTGAAAGCACTGCATTGTTATCTATTTCTTGCAGATTCCAGTTCGGCCATTCAGACACAATGAATATGAGAGATTCATACCAACTGCTTTTCCTTATTATGGAGCTTCTTTTACTATGGTATGCATGATCTTACGCAAAGGCTGGATTGCTATTATTGTATATTTATTGTATACATGGTATGAAAATGATAAGTATCTTGATTGCATTGCAGATGGCTGGATTTTTCATCTTCAGCTTCGTCTTTCTGTACCACAAATGAAGCCTTGTTGATTGTACACCGAAAATATAGGCAGAAACTTGGAGAGGCTTCATAAAGTTTTCCTCCCTAAAAATTGACCATCTAGGAGGGAACTACAAAGAAACATTGGTATTATGATTTGTGTGAATCATCTCCATCCACCATCCTGCAGTAGCTGGTTAGATTAAAGTAGTGCCATTACAAATGAGTCAAATGTTGCCTATTACTCTTCCTTTATCGATTTTGTTGACAATATCAAAATTCAAGGGAAACCGGATTTGGTAGACTTTCTTAGATAAATGGATTATTTTCATGTTGACACGTACGTTTTACTTGCTGGAAAGTTGCTGTCGGGTTGCGGTGGCGCCCCCATTTTCTCTAGAGGCTGAAGCTCAATCGTGTGTTGCATTGCAGTCGGAGGAAGGTCGATGACGCTGCAGATGACATGCGCGTGAATCTAATTCTTGGGTCTAAACAGCTTAAAAATCTGTTACATTTAAGTTACGGGTGGGGTTATGAAATCCTTGAACGCGCACTCTATATACGAAGTTGCCAAATAGGATCAAGTAATCTTTAATATTTTATTTAATAGATAATCAAAAAATAATGTTAAAATATTAAATGTCACATTTTTACACTATTCATTTAAAGGTGTAAGCTTTTATTAGTTCTCAACTCTTTTCACGTTTAGTATGGATGAAGTATCAACATTCTTAAAATGTGCGTTTTAGAAAGGAAAAACTAATGACAAGAAAATTAAAGAGTAATGGGTTTCCCCTTTTTCTTATCAATAAGATGGATATTACAATTTGTAAGGGAAAAAAATCAATTTCCCAGAAACGATTTTAATTAGAAGTATATTTAAAATTGTGAATATTAGTTTTTTATTATTGTCAACTTCTAATGTTATATATAATAACAGCTAATTAATTATTTGTTGTTAATTAATATAAAAATATTTGTATAAATTAAATAATAAAAACAATATGCATTTAGTTTCGTTTCATTCTGACACTCAAAAAAGGGTAGGGGAGATATGGGTACGGGTGCTCTGCACTATTCTGCACTCTGCAGTATCTCTAACAAGAGCCATAAAATACACGCTTCAACAATCAATATTCTGGATGTACATGTACCGAAGATGTTGTGCACGTGATCTATATCAAATTCGTTGAAAAATTGCCCTTTACTACTATATTTGGAAGCACGGAAAAAACATGATACGCATTGTTTAACTCGCATCAAATGTGTCTTGGTTGAACAAGATTCAGTATCAAGAATATAATTGCCAGTTGAAAACAACTAATAGTGTTGGTTCCTTTTTTCGATTTTGCAAGTTCATTTCCTCATTTTATTTCCATAAATTTCTGTTGATAGTAAAACATACCATGATTTCTAAGAGCAAGAGGCCAACATCCAGGCTAGGTATGGCGGTGGGTTTTTAACCCAATTAATATCCGCACTACTCGACCCAATAGATTTGGATATGGGTAGTAAATCGTAAAAATCGATGGATATGGATATTGGTTGGGTCGGCTGGGCCGGCCTTACCAGGCCCAGGCCCAGATATCGAAGGCCCAGTTACAGGAGATAATCTCCCATGCAAACACAATAACTCGTGTAAAGACCTAAACCTAACGGTAACTCCAGGTATATAAAGTACTATTCCTACCGGATTCAGGTAGGAGATTACAACCCTACTTTTCTCTACTCTCAGCAACCAAAAACCTACATAAAAAGATCGACTTGAGCGTCGGAGGGGCCTCCTGGGAATCAACTCCTGGCCCGCCGTTATTTGTTTTGCAGGTATTCCATAGCTAGAGTCGCACAGATCATGGATCTAAACAACGACGTTCAACCCCAACAAAATCAGGCTGAACCACAATCAATAACCAGTTTAATTATAAAAACTTTAAACTATTCAATTTTTTGAATTGTTTTTTATTTTTTCAGTTCAATTTATTTAAGTAATTTTTGTTATTAAAAATTAATTTATTAATTAGTTGGTCAATTTTTATAAATTAATGAGTTCTTATAACTAAAATAAATAAATTAATTTTTATTTAATAATTTTTTAAATTAAGCTTCAAATTGTTTGATTGAAAGTATAATTGTTTCAATCATATTTCAAATTCTTTAATTTTATATATTATTTAACTTGTTTTATGATAATTTAATGTTAGTTGATTTGCAGAATTTTTGTGTGATTGGATTTAGATTATAGAAGTGTGTTTTTGATTTGCAGAATTTTTGGGCTGTTCAAAATATAGTCGTTATGCTGCCCGATTTTCGAGAAAATCGGGTTATAAAATTTTATTATAATTTAATGTTAGTTGAATTTAAATCTTTTATCTTGTCGATTTAAGTTTTAATTCAGTTTTAAAATATTGCAAATAACTCGATACTTCTTATGATGAATGTGGATTCATTGTAATTTTTCGTAGAAAAACGAGTCTTTTGTTTGGGCACATTGGAAAATTTTATTTAAAATAATGAGAACTCTCTTTCATTTGCTAAGTATTAACTAAGAACTAACATATCATTTTTACGGAGTCTGGGGATAGAGTTATTTACATTACAGAGTTATGCGTAATTTTGCGGAGTATCATTTTAAAGAAAACTGGAGTACAAAATAATTAATTAGTTAATCAATTTTTATAAATTAATAAATTTTTATATCTAAAATAAATAAATTAATTTTTATTTAACAAATTTTTAAATTAAACTTTAAATTGCTTGATTGAAAGGACAAATTTTTCAATCATATTTCAAATTCTTTAATTTTATATGTTATTTAACTTATTTTATGACAGTTTAATATTGGTTAAACCTTGAACCTTTTATCTTATGGGTTTAACTTCTAATTCAGTTTTAAAATATTGCAAATAACTCGACAATTCTTATGATGAATATGGATTCGTTGTAATTTTTCGTAAAAAAACATGTCTTTTATTTGGGCACATTGGAAATTTTTATTTAAAATAATGAGAAGTCTCTTTCATTTGTTAAGTATTAACTAAGAACTAATTCACATATCATTTTTACGGAGTCTAGGGATACAGTAATTTATATTACGAGTTATGCGTAATTTTACAGAGTATCATATTAAAGAAAACTGAAGTACATAATGATTAAGTTAAACAGATGATATCTTGTTCAAACTTCAAATAACAAATGAGAATGGAATTACATAATAATTCAGTTAAAAACTGTCTTGATTTGACTTTTATTTTTTATTGTGATTTTTTCTTTTCTTTAGTTTCTGTTTTTCTTTAAAATAAAAATAAAAATATGTTTGGTTGTTAATTTTACTGAAATTATATTTTTATCACTGATATTAAATAAAACTTAAAGATAAATTATTTTTAATTAAAAAAAATTGTTATAATCTCTTATATAAAATTTATTTTATTTTATTAAAAATTAATTTTTATTTAGAAATTGATATTTATATCAAATATATTTTAATTAGTAAATTAAATTTTATTAAATTTATATATTTTGAATATATTTTAAATTTAATTATATTTAATAATAATAATTAAATAAAATTAATTTA
Source organism: Erythroxylum mucronatum (assembly GCA_027563825.1). Classification (NCBI taxonomy): domain Eukaryota; kingdom Viridiplantae; phylum Streptophyta; class Magnoliopsida; order Malpighiales; family Erythroxylaceae; genus Erythroxylum; species Erythroxylum mucronatum. Next base: position 21,434,195 of record JAOSBP010000204.1, read on the forward strand.
GTTTAATTATAAAAATTGAATAAAATTAAATTACTCATATAATTAAATAACATATATTTGGTTGATAGTAAATCAGATTATAAAAAACAGAAAACAAAAAATATATGGTTTTTATAATTTTTAAAATCTTGAAAAAACTAAAACA
>JAOSBP010000204.1:21449908-21469766 GCA_027563825.1 Erythroxylum mucronatum
GCATCATACAATCTTCATCATTCCAAAGGTGGTAGGGATAGGTCTTTAGTGACAAATATGAAGAAGATAGCAAAAATAATAGTAGCAAATGGAGGTGAGAGTAAGCTCCAACATGGATGAGGTGAGAAGTGAATATCGTGGATGAAAGCAAATGAAAAAGATGAAGTAGGTTAGAGCATTTCGGGAGAGTAAAGATGAAAGACAAGGGAGATGGCCGTTCAAAAGAAGAAAGTGTCATCAGTGGTGAGTGGCAAGTGTTGTGACACTTGTCACTTGCCACTTGTCCTTTTATTGTAGTCTCCATTTGACCACTTTTTAAAAACTAGTCTATTAATTTGTCTCCACATTCTAGTTCAATTGTCTCCCAATTTTCAATGACACTTGTATACAGCAAAATGACATTGTTTTGCTTGCTACTGTTACTTTTTTAAAAAGAAGCAAAAGGACATCGTTTTGCAACATCATTTTGCTCTTCATTAAATGTAGATCAGTCAGTCACCCCCTCCCTTCATTTAATTCAGCGTCAGCCTAATGCCTATGTCTCTTCTCAATTTCTCTTCTTCTCTATTCTTTGTCAGATTCTTCACTCAATCACCTCTTCTTTCGTTCTTCTTCTTCGTCGTCAAGTGTCATCTGTGTTTGTTTTTCTACTGTTGGAGTTAGATTGTTGTTCTTCACTCCTCCTCCTTTTCGACCGTCGTAAGATTGAAGAGAGATTAAGGTAATCTCTCTTCACAAATTTGGTTTGTTATTAATAGAATAATAGTTGATTGTTTGAATATTGTATTGTTTTTGGTGGGTGATATTATTTAGTGTAATTTATGAACTTTTCATATGTAAAAATGGGAATATGAGATAATGAATATAACATGTTTGATGAAATGCTCAACTCTTTTAATGCATCTATATTGTATAATGTATATGATTGATTGTTTTTCTCATTTTCTGTGATTGATAAAAAGTTAATAGGATTGTCATTTTAATTTAAATATCAGTTAATATAATTAAATCATGTAATAATCTTTGTCCACAATAGTCAATACCCGTAATATAATATGTTATATATTATCATTTATTCGATATGTCTATATGAAGCATTATGTTACTGTTGTATTATATTCCCACTTTTAAGTTACATTGAAAAAAGAGAGGTATTTCATGATAATGAAAAAAAAAGTGATATATGATATGTCATAACAGGGGATACTATATATGATCTCTCATGACACCTTTATTTGAGGTACATTCATATAACAAAAGCACCTCAAATCTTGAAAGAAACTCATGAAAGATCATTTGAAACACATCATACTCTAGCAAACAAAACATTAATAGTTTAATATTTTTAGCCAATGTTGAGGAAAGATTATGTTGATTAAATAAAGACCTATGACAATTGTCAAAGGCATGCCCACCCAGTAGCAAATTAGATGATGATTTGTTAGTCTTGTTCTATTTTCTCCATAAGGGATAAACATATTAAGGTCCTTCCCTCCTAATTTGGTTTATTCTTGTGGAGATTAACTATTTCACCAAATGGCTTAAGTTAGATTGTTGAACCCTTCACAAAATCATATCCATAGTGTTAAAAAAATTCATGAGAAGCCATATTACCTGTAAATACAAAGTTTCTCTTTCAATGGTCATATACAACAACCTATAATTCACAAGCAAAAGTTTTAAGAGTTTTTGCAGACTTAGAAAAATTAAACATAAATTGAGCTTTAAAGTCTTTTTTAATACTTGACAAGGATGTTTCTTGTAATTGATAATTAACTTTAATACTTGACAAAGATGTTTCTTGTAATTGAGTTTTATATTGCTATGCATATGCTACTTCTCTCTTTAGCCTTTACTTATATTTCATTCACAACTGGAATCTCAAATGAGTTTTTCTAGAGAATGGTAGAAGTTATTTCGACTCCTTTATTTATTTTCATGCCATGTAAGGCTAGTTTTGCCACTTTCCTAAAAATAGAATGTTTACTACATGACAGTTTGAAATTGAACATTTAAACCATTAGCAATGATTACAGTTTATTCTACATCCAACTTGGGTTCATCCAAAGGATTATCATAAGAAAAAGTAGAATAAGTGAATAACTTGAAGAAGATTACATGACGATTTGAAATTGTTTTTAATAATGATATGCTCAATTTCTCATTTTGATTGTTTATAACCTCAAATATTTATATGTTGATTATTTCTAACTTTAAATATTTATATGTCTTTTGTTTCAAATAGATAAACATATTCCTTCAGTTGAGAGTTCTAATCTAGTACTGGAGATAGAAGTGAAAACTTCTATTCCGGAACAAAGTGGGGATAGAGATTCAACTCGAACTTAAGTTACTCAACATAAAAGTGAGGTTTGGAATCACTTTAACAAAACTAGATCAATCGATGGGATTAAAAAATAGAGTGCAATTATTTTCATAAGTTGTATTGGAGTGGTTTGAAAGGTGAAACGTCTCATTTAAAGAGACATACAGATTCATATAGTCGAAGGAAGATGGTTTTAGGAGTTCAAACATGTTTGACCCCTAACCTGATGTTGAGGGTAAAAACTTTTGACAACAACATATCACAATTTTTTATGGCTAAAATGATTACTAAAGATGAACAATCTTTTTCTATGGTCGAAAGTAAAAGTTTCAGGATGTTATTCACTGTAACTGACTTTCAAGGTTCATTGTCGGAATACAGTGAAGAAGGAGATCTTGAAAATTCACGAGGATAAGAAGAGAGAGTCAATAAGAATATTGTCGAGTGTTGAAGTACGAATTGCTATAACAACGGACATGTGGACAACTGATAACTAAAAGAAGAGTTATATGATGGTGACGACATAGTATGTTGATAATGATTGGACATTACACAGTATACTTTTGAGGTAATTTATATTCTTTAATATTGTTATCATTGACTTTTTTATTATGTTATAAATTTATGATTGATGTTGATAATATTTGTATATGATATGTGCATTTATGTGCCGACACCACATGCAAGTGAGAGATTGACAACCACGTTGAGAGAATGTTTAATGGATTTTATCCACAATCATAATTGATAATTATAGCAAAAATGATGCTATGATTGAAAAATTGAAGAGTAAGATGCAGATCAGGAGCTTATTGGTTGAAGGTAGGTTATTTCATATGCATTGTTTTGTGCATATTTTTAACTTGATTGTAAAGGATAGATTAGAGATGATAAGGGAAGCAATAGATTGTATTCGGAATGGTGTTCCATATTAGAGTGCAAAAAAGGTTTAATATTTTGAGGATACTACACAAATTTTATGTATTCCAAGTTCAAACAAGTTGGTTTTGGATTGTCCGACCAGATAAAACTCAACCTTAAAGATGTTGGAGTTGACAATTGCATATGTTGAGGTGTTTATGAGACTAAAGGATAGCGATTCTCAATATACCTACGTGTCAACAGAAGATTAGTGGGAGTTGGCTAAAGAACTTTGCATCAAGTTGGAATTATTCTATAATGCTACTGAATTGTTCTCGAGAACAAAATATCCAACTTCGCAAAGTTGCTTTAACACACTATCAGACATAAAGCATGCTTTATCACAGTGGATGTTTGAATCTAATGACATTATTCGGACTGTGGCGAAGTGGATGATGGATAAGTTAAATATTTATTGGTATAAGGTTGGAGATAATATTGGAGTGTTGTATGTGTTTGATCCGAGATACAAGATGGACGAGATAATTTATTTATAGTGCATTGTACGGTGATCGAGCTTAAGGGTATGTAGATAGCATTAAACAATTACGGTATGAATTGTTTAATGATTATCAACTCAAATTGGAGAAAAGTCAAACTGTGGATTTTAGTAGTGCATGTAATTCGGTTTCAAGTTTGGTTTCATCCTCTAACCCAACGTTGTCACATTCTCCAAAAAAAATGTTGAAAGAGAAAATGGCTAGAATTTCTTATAAAATGATGGAGTTAGATAGATATTTAATCAAACCAGTTGTGCCTGAAACTGAAGGTGAGCAGTTCGATATATTGTCATGGTGGAAGAAACCTGAAAATACTTTTCTGATCATGTTATTGGTCATTCCAACTCCACCGTTGCTTCAAAGTCTGCCTTTAGTACTAGTGGTTGAGTTATTTCTCCTCATCCTACTCGACTTAATCCTCGTACTGTGAAAGTCATTATGTGTGGTCAAAGTTGGTTAAATGATAAAGATATTGATGATAAATTCTTTTCTTTTTAGTATATCAATTTTATCTTTTTTATATTATCTTAGCTAATATTGTGTTTTTAATTTTCCGTTAATAAAGTTACAAGTATTAATGCGGAGGAGGTGAATATTAATCGACCGATTGCATGTTATTCTGATCAAATATACTAACACAAAGGTATATTTAATTGTTTATTAAATATTACAATGTCCTAAATATTCTTTAATTTTAATATTACATTACTGAATATAATGTTTGTACATAGATATGATTAGCTACTCTCTTACTCCAATCTCCAGTATCTCGTGTCCATGCTTCGTCTCATTTGTCTGTCTGTTATGTGTTCATCATATTATCTTAATTTTTGTAAATTGTATCATTTATTGTAAAATAATCTGGATAATCATTTGTGAATAGTAATGATTGCTATAGTTTATAAATTTGGTTATACAATTTCTCTTTTTAATAAGTAATAAATTATTTAAGCAAAATTGAAATTTGTAATTAACTGAAATGAAATTCTTAACTATAATTAACTTAATGAATTTTCCTAATCAATTGAATTAAAATTCCTAATTAACTAATTCAATCATGTATGTATATGTTTATAAAAATATATATGTATTTCTATATGTTTATAACCTATTTAATAAACATAATAATTTACAAAAACTTATCAAATTATCAAAAGTATTTATGAAATGTATTATAGTTTTAATAAAATAATAGCTATTTTCAATATAATAGTTATATCAATATATGTTTTTATAACTCAATTGCTCGCTTTTATATTCTTTTGAAAATGATATTTAGGATTACCAATAATTTAAGAATTCAATCATAATACTGCCCGTGGCCCGGCTGAGTCGAGCCACTCTGGCCCCAACCTTTGCTTTATTTCTTGGTTTTAGCTATCAGGGTTTTCGTTTATGCACAGGAAAGTGTTTAAGAGAGAGAATTGCCCAACTTCTTTTGTGATGCAACATGCTAGCTGAGCAAGGGGTCTTCTCTTCCTATCTCTATCTGTGAATTTTCACCGCTAGAATGTGTTGGCGTTGGGGCCACTGATGAATGTGTCGCGGCCACTGACTTCTTGTCGTCGTGCAATGAATGTGTTGTAGCCACTGAATTATAATCGTGCAGTTCGTGTATTTCGCAATTGATAAGGCTTTAAACTGTACCCACAGTTATGGGACATGTTATTATCGCATTGACCTCAATTGCTGTGTAATTTAATTAATATTCACGTTTGTAACTTGTAATATCGTTGTCACTAGAAAAAAACATGTAAAATCAAAATAGGGGCAAAATGGAGAACAAACGAAGTAATGCAGAAAGTAAGGCTGGTATGAGATTAGAAAAGATTAGCCTGAACTAAAAATGATGCAATACATGAGGACTATTTTATTGAACTTTTTTATTTTACCTGGAATGCATTATTATCAATGTTACGAATAGCGTATTATACAAGTATATTTTTAATCTTGTCTCCAAAAATCATAATAATAAGTAATAATCACAAATTTAATTTAATTTATAAAATTAATTTAATAATTATTAATAAATATAATTAAATTTCAAATATATAAATTTCAAATAAATTTTGATTTAATAATTAAAATTTTATAAAATAAATATTAGTTTATAAATAATAATTTTTAAATTATTTATTTCAAAAATAAAATTTTTTATTAATACTTTATTAATAAATATTATATAAAATATTAAAATAAATTTAAATATTATTATTTTAAAAACAAAAATTAAAAATTTACAATAATTATAAAAGTTGAAGGAAATAAAATAACTAATTAAAAAAACTTTGAAAAAAAGGCGATAGGAGAGATAAGAAGGAGAGTTGGAGATTTTAAAATTTTTTTAAAAATTTTGCAAAAAAGTCCTTATATTTTTTAAAAATTTTGATATTGGCCGGTATTTTACTGACCAGTACCATCTAAAACGAGTTGGTATTAACTAATATTTAAACCCGATATAATTGATCATTTGTTTAGTACCGGTTTTAATCTGTTACAATACATATATACCGACATATACGAACCGATATTCATATCACATGCTATCAACGCTATCAACAGCCGCATTTAAACTCGTGATACGTGCTAAAGGTGAGTAGGAGCAGGGACAATTAAGAATCCAAAAACGACGTCGCAAAGATGATTGCTTGAAACTGGTCCATGCACATGACATGTTCCTGGGCCAATATTTTATTATCAAGAATGGTGATGTATCCTCAACAGATTAGGGTTGTCGATTCAAGTACGTAAAGTAGGAATTATTGGCAAAAACACCTGGTTGTGGATGATTTATATCTCTTGCACTGAAAGATAATGAAAATAACCAAATTTCTTTCGAGTTGGCACGCGAAGATATATAATAACAAGCTATAAACAAAATTTTGTCTGATGTGTCGTTGCCTAGCTATGGAGATTCTGGATCTTCATCTCTATGTGCTAACGTTGCCTATAGCGCGTTGCAGTACAGCAACAGCCACTTCTATCCTGTAACCAAAATTTGAAATCTCTTCCTTAGTTCTAACTAATTTGTTTATCAACTGTATCATCAGACTCAACAAAATTATATAATAGAGTGCCCAGCCTCCAACCTACGATAGATAAGCTATTGGCTTTTTTTGATCAAGTTCTACGTGTTGCTAGATCTGCTTTTTATTATCAAGTTCTACGTGTTGCTATATCTGCTTTTTTTGATCAAGTTCTACGATCTGCTAAAATCTCCTCCCAGGCTTCCTGAGTAATGGTCTCGATGGACCAGTCAGCCATGCATTATCGACTCAGAACTCATAACTATTATCCATGGATTTCTTTTTCTCCAACAGGCAAGAAATTGGATCACTAATGCTTGCATTTCTTGCTTGAACTCTGATCTATGAGCAGACATTCTTGTGGTTATATCCCTTACAATTCAGACAAACCCTAAATTTTATAGTTTCTCAAAGTGGGACTCAGTGACTATTGTTATTTTTCTACTTGTGCTGTAGCTCTTTCCATGAAGGTTAAAGGTCAAGTTCGTCACCCAACTACAAATGCCACAAGCCAATTAACATGGGTAGATCAGTACTGACCAAAAACCAAGTCAGGAAAACCCTCATTTTTGGAAATTATTTGGCTTAAGTTACTCCAAGAAATGAAAACCTGGAATATAGCTTGTGAGTTGTGACATAAGCAAAAGACTAGTAGCCACCAATAACTCCTGAGAATATATGCTAACTGGAATATTATCCAGAAACAGTTGAAGGTACCTCGAGACATTGCAACTTAAAATCTTTTATAGGAAACGTAAATTCTCGACGATGCTTGTATAGGAAAAAGGTTCCTCATCCGGCCTGCAGCTAGTCATGGTCTACATTCCAGCTTTCATGCCTTAAGTCTCCAAGTCGACTACTCAAGGAACAAAGCGTTTAGCCATTTAGATATTATATGATTCCTGTTTGTCCTTGAAAATATGGACATTTAATGGTCTGGTTAATTGACATTTTATAATTCAACCACTCTTTTAAGGAAACAATGATACAGTTCTCTAAAAGATCAATTAAATATCAATAATTAAAATACAACTCTCTAAAAGATCAATTAAATATTAATAATTAAAATACTCTTCAAATTCAATCAACGAATCCATATAAGAAGAAGAAAATTAATAATAAAATAAATACCAAGATTTAAGTGAAAAATCTTTTAATATAGAGGAAAAATTTAGAAGTTAAATTGACAAGTAAATCTACTAAATTCAAATAAGAATTTACAAAGTTTGATCTCTCACTCCACAACAATAAGTTGTCTTATAAAATTTCATGATTGAAACCAAAGTTAAAATACAATCAACAAATTCTCAATCCACTCCCAAAAATAATAAAAAAGGATGAAAATACTAAACTACTTGCTTTCTCTCTGTTTTTACTTACATTTGGAAATTATAGTCGCATTCTCATGTAAAACTTACATAGTTTCTCTTTTATATTATGAAATAGGTTTTTCCTTATACCATGCACGGTTACCTATACGGTCGTGTAAGCAACCATGTCTCTTCAACATCGTCTCACTCGCAGATGTACAGGGTCACAGAGAGATATACGGTCGTCACACATGGTCGTGTATGTCATGAACATAAGCGTATTCATGATCGTTTATGTCTTCGCTTTTCACATCCTTTCTCACACAGTTTTAGAAACTTACATGGTTGATATACACGATCCTATAAGTTGAGGACATAGGCGTGTCTCCCCTAAAAAAGCTTCATTCATCTTGTCTTCACTTATTTACCATCTCCACAAATCATAAAGACGACTATGATAACTAAAAGTCTCAAAATAAGACTGGACACTCAACAATATCTCCCTTCAACCTAATTACGAGGAAGATTCATTATTCTCCAACATCTACTTAAGAGATGTCTCAGCAAGCTTACTACATAGCTCATGTTTGCTTCCAAAAACAACTTTAGTTAACATATCATCACTATTCATGTCTATATGAATGTTCTTCAACATCCATTGTTGCTCCTTAATCATATAACTCAACCTATAATTTGTGACATCTCTATGCTTTGTGTAAGAATAATACATAGTATTGTTGCTTAAGTCAATAATGCTTTGACTATCATAAAATATTACATAGTCTTTTTGTTTCAAATCCAACTATTGAAGGAGCCTTTTCATCCAAATCATCTCCTTACGAGCTTCCACTATAGCTACATACTCTGTTTCAATTGTAGATAAAGTCACATAATTTTTTAGTTTAGATTACCATGAGATGAATCCCTTTGCAAACTTGAACAAAAAACTTGAATTAGATTTTCTTTTATCAAGATCTCTAGCCATATCTATATTCATAAAACTTTCGGAAGTTAGTTCACTGTAAACAAAATACAAACTCTACTTTGACGAGCCTCTCAAGTATTTCATAATTTATTTTACTGCTTCCCAATGAACTTTTATTGGATTTGATAAGAATCTACTCACTATCCCAATAGCATGTGCAATATCTAGTCTTGTATACACTATTACATACATTAAATACCCTATTGCAGATGATTGTGGAACAGAGGACATATTATCTTTCTCCTTTTCTATTAAGGGACATCACATTTACTCATCTTAAAGTGCGATGTCAATGGCATGCTAATAGACTTGGCATGCCTATATTGAACCTTTCTAGCTCTCGTTAATATATTTTTCCTGAGACAACCACAATCTCCTACTATTCTTGTCCCTAGTTATCTTCATGCCTAAAATATGCTTTGCAGATTTTAAATCTTTCACATCAAAAGATTTAGACAAATCCTCCTTTAACTTTTGGATCCTTCCAATATATTGACCCACAATCAATATATCATCAATATATGAAAGAAAAATGATGAAGTTCTTACTTGTGAACTTCTTGGAATACACACAAGAATTGATATAAGTTTGTTTATAACCATGATTTGTCATAAAAGAATTGAACTTTTGATGCCACTGACTTCGAGTTTATTTTAGCCCATATAGGCTTTTCTTTAACTTACAGACCAAATTTTCCTTACATTTAGCCTTAAAACCTTTTGATTGCTCCATGTATATCTCCTCTTTCATATATCCATACAAGAAGGCGATGTCACATCCAATTGTTCGAGTTCAAGATTCGAGATTCGAACAAGCAATCAAACCCAAAACTATTCGAATTGAGGTCATCTTGACTACTGATGAGAAATTTTCATCAAAATATGTACCCTTCTTTTGACTAAACCCTTTCACCACTAGCCATTATTTATGCTTTACTAGCTTGTCACCATCTTTCTTTATCTTAAATACCCACTTATTCTTCAGTGTCTTTTTACCTCTTGCAAATTTTATAAGATCATATGAATCATTCTTCTTTAGAGAATTCATCTTTTCCTTCAGAGTTGTGAGTAAGAAATCTTTGTCTTCACAAGATGCAACCTCTTACACATTCTCAGGCTCTCCCTCAACAGTAATCAACAGGTATTTTGAACTTGGATACCATGTAGAAGACTTTTTCTCTCTTGTTGACCTTCAAAGTTATATATCACTAACGGTTGTTTCCCTTGCTTATTATCCTCAACAACTTCATCTTTAGCATTATTCGAATGAGGTTCATGTAGCTCATCGTTACCAAGCTATATTTGATCATGGTTAACATATGTTTAGTCACACATTTCATCTCCTTTACCTATAGACTACTCAATAGTGGAAGAAATTGGCGAAGAATTAACAATGTCATATGATGAGTTACTGTGTGATGACTTAGTTCCTCTCATAAGATTATCACCTCTCTTGTACTCCTAGAATACCATATCCTTATTCTGTACCACCTTTTGCTTCTTTAATCCATAGAGTCTAAAGTCAATTTGAGCACCACTATATCCAATAAAGATAAAAAGTATCGCACCTTTGAGTTAAACTTTTATCTCTGATCTTTAGGTACGTATCTAAATACCTTATAGCCCAAAACTCACAGATAATGATGTGTGAGATCTTTTTAATCCATGCTCTCTCAAAAATCTCAAAATATAATAGAACTTAAGGAAATTTATTTAATCAAGTAAATTGCAGTTTGGATTACTTCACTCCAAAATATCTTTGGCAATATAGGCATTCTGAGTATGCAACGAACCTACTCCACAATTGTTCTATTCATCCTCTCAACAATACTACTATGTTCTAGAGTCCCTAGTTTTGTTCTTACATGTCTAATATTATGTGATGTATAGTAATCTTTAAACACTTTAGAAGTATACTCACCTCTATTATGTGTTCGCATGCACTTTAACTTCCTCTCAACTTTCCTTTCTACCATGACATGAAACTTCTGGAAAGTTTCAACTACTTGACTCTTTGAGTTTAATATATACACCCAAGTCTTCCTTAAAACATTATTAATAAATGTAATAAAATATTTGTTACCTCCTAGTGACTCATCCTTAATAGGGCCATCAACATTTGAATGTATGAACTATAATATCTCCGACTTTCTTACAGATCTTCTCTTGAGAGGGACTTTATGTTACTTTCTAGCTAAACAATGATCACAAAGATTAAGTAGTAGTGTGTTTTTAACTAAGATAAGGGATTTACCATCCGACAACTTTGATCTTTTCTCACTCATATGTTTCAATCGTCAATGCCACGTATTTAAAGAAGTTTCCTTTTCATCTGTGTATACTTCTTCACTACCACACACCTTTAAATTTGTCTTGTACAATGTGCACAATAAGTCTCCTCGAGCAACAGTCATTGCTCCTTTAGATAGTGTCCACTTTTTATCCTTAAAAGTGTGTTGAAATCCTTCTTAATCTAACATATTAGTTGATAATAAATTTTTCCTTAGACTGGGGATTTGTCATACATCTCTCAAGGTCAGTAAGCATCTGACATTTATATAGACTTGGATATTACCCATACTGATAATCTTGGTGGAGCTTTAATTTCCCATATTTACGCTCTCAAAGTCTCCTCTTTTATAGTTTGAGAAGTACTTCACTTTTAGAATACAATGATAAGAAGCTCTTATGTCAATTAATAACTTATAACTCGAATTACTGATGGAAGCATTTAGCTGTCGCACACACTAAGGACGTCTTATCATTTGTGCTTGAAGTTGTTGCAGTTGTATTCTTATCATCTCCATCGTTTTGATAATCTTGCCTTTTCTGATCCTCTTCTACTTAAAGCATAACCTATTAATGTGTCCTAGCTTGTCACAATAGTGGCATATCTTCACGTCTTTGTTATCTCTAAACTTTGATCGGTTCTTAAACTTGACACACCCTTTGGGGCCCTAGTCTTGTTCCTTCTCATGCTTTCTGCCATGAAAGTCTACACATTGTCAACTTCCATATTTTTTCTTCTGATTTTTTTATTGAACATATTATTTTGATTACATCCAAAGAGAGAATACTTTCAGGAACTGAATTATTAATCATCACCACCAGCATTTCCTAACTATCTGATAGGGAATTCAACAGGAACGACAAGACTTGAAAATCATCATCAAGAATAATTGTCACTGTAGTAAACTTGTTGATTATATCCTAAAAATTACTCAGATGCTTAGACACAAAATAAGAAACTTAATAATGAAACAAGCACTAAGATTTACATTAAAAACCCTCTAATGTAGAGTAAGAAATGACAAGCCAAACCATCAAGCAAATTTACTAAACTCAAATAAGGATTTACAAAGTTTGATTTCTCACCCACAACTTTTACAAAGTTTTATGATTGAAACCAAAGTTAATATAACAATCAACAAACTCTCAAATCAAGCCTAACGACAAAAAAAAGGATGAGAATACTAAACTACTTGTCCTCCCTCTGTTTTTACTCACTTTTGGACGTTACAGTCACACTCTCATGCAAAACCTTCATATTTTTCTTTTATATCACGAAATAGATTTTTCTGCATTGTACACGGTCACATACACAACCGTGTAAGCTATTGTATCTTTTTAGCATCGCCTCACACGTAGATGTATACAGTCACAGAGAGATACACGGTCATCACACACAGACGTGTACGTCATGAACATGCCTATATATGTCTTCGCTCTTCACGTCCTTTTTCTTCACACGGCTCCAGAGACTTACACGGTTGATAGATGCAATCATATAAGTTAAGGACATTAGAGTCTAGAACCCTACAAAGTCGTGCCTACTTACAGAAGAGATTCGTCTATATTATCTTTACTTGTTTGTTACCTCCACAAATCATAAAGACGTTTACAATTACCAAAAGTCTCAAAATAGAGGTGTACGGTCAATATCCCATTAATCTGCACTGAAAATGCCTCCTTTTGTGTATGCGTACGTCCAAAGATTGCCTCCATGGGGATTAAACAAGCCCATCTCTAAGTGGAATTTTAATGTCAAAGATTGCCTCCATGGGGATTAAACGAGCCTATCTCTAAGTGGAATTTTAATGTCTTTTGTTGTATATATATATATATAAAAGAAAGGTCTTGGGGAGGCATTATCTGAGGAAGTTTGGTATTTGATTCATAGCTAGCTGGGGGAGGGAATTTAAGCTACTTCGCAAGTTGCTAGTAACAGGTGATATAGTACAGGCAACTTTTGTCAAATTATTAAGGCATAGAATGCCCATAGCGATGCCAGCATCAAATAGTTGAAAATGATTGCTCAAATAATCATTTCAGATTTTAAGATGCCAAAATTAAGTAAAAAGAAAATTAAAGAGAAAACATATACAAAAATCAAATTGAATATTCTTTTCCATGTTTTTCAAATTAAAATTTTTCTTTTTATTTATTTATGAGAAATTAACTAAATAATCGTACGGTTTTATTCTATTTTTATTTTTCTTAATTCTTACAGTAACTTTTAGCTTTCTAGTTTTAGTTTTAATTTTCTCAAAAGAAAACAATAAACATATTTTATTATTTATATTAATATATATATCATTTATATATAAATAAATTGGCTGTATAAATTAATTATCTAAATAATTTTATTTTAATCTCTTATCTATTATCTCTTTTTAATTTAATTATTATATATTTAAATTGTTAAAATAATAATATTATTTATAATTAGATATTCAACATTTTGTGTTTTTAAAGATATTTGAAATTTAAATTATATTTTACAAAATAATTTTTAAACTTGAAAACATTTCCCAAAATATTTTTATTTTAATTTTAATTAGAATAAGTTGTATAATTAAATGGTATTAGTCATAATTTTTTAGCAATTAATATTTAACATTTGAATATATTTAATTAATAAAAAATAAGAAAAGGTAAACAAAACTAATTGATACAGTTTACATAAATTATAAAATAAAAAAATCAACTAAATAAATTTATTTTACGAATATAAAACAAAAATAAAAAGTTAAAAATGTAACTAAGGGATTGTTTGTTTCTACTTTTATTTTTCTCTCTGGTTTTTAATTTTTGTATTCTGTTTTTATTTTCTGATTTTTTTAAAATAAAAATAAAAACATGTTCAATTGTTATATTTGATAAAAATAAAAACCCCTTATCTAATATCTCTTTTTAATTTATTATTATATATTTAAAATTTTAAAATAATATTATTATTATTTATAATTAGATATTTAATCTAGACAATATAAATTTGGCTGATAGTAAATCAAATTTTAAAAAAGAAAATAAAGCTACTTTTTTAGTTTTCATAAATTGTGAAAATTGAAAAAATCAGAAATAAAAAATTTAAGAAAATAAATTTTTTAATAAAAACAAAAATAAAAAATGGAAAGAAATATATGAGTAATAATGTTTCTATTATTTAGAATGTTCGTACACAAAATCCTCTTAACATTTGAAGACAATATATTTATGGAGAATGTAATTCTCCACAAATGACATGTAACATATAATAACGTATTAAAATTGTAACCATAATTTAAACCAAATATAATATTACAAACCCATCTTGTTTTTAAGGCTATTTAAAATTATAATTTTAATAAGTATAATTCCAGAATTTTGGAATATGATGATATTCTAATATTGCTTAATGATGCTTTGAATTATTATTATATATTATTTCTTAGCTGTTAGCTCATCTTTCGTTTACGTTTTTCTTATGCCTGAACTTGAGAAAGAAAATAAATACAGAAACCTTCCATGTTTTTAGTTAAATCTGTTACCAAAAGGAGGGGGACTGTATTTAGGGTGAAAGACTAATTTTCTCTCAAGTAATTGACCGACACGAATGTTGTTGATATCTTCAATATGTGGCCACACGTTCGCGTGAACCCAAGCCTATCCTTAATCAGCTAGCGTTAGTTGGTTAATTAAATACTCAAAACAATTTTGTATAAAGTGAACCGTTTGATTGATTAATTAACAGATTCTACACATCCAACGGTTGGCCGGGGCTGATCTACAAACCTAACCCGACCACGTGTATGGTCGGTCCCATGATAATATTAGCACTGGTGAACAATCGGACCCCACCAACTCGCATATGCGGTATGCCCAAACGAAACGTGCCGTGAGACAGTGGTTAATAGTTTACGTTCTTTATTTCCAATAATTCGTTACGAGTTACCGTCTATCTCCCGCGGTATTTTCAATTTCTCGTCATCATCGTCTTTGTTTTCACACCGTTACACCTATATTAAGGACCCCAAAACACCTGTGATTTTCATGTTCAATACAGCGAACGACAAGGACTTTGCGACCTAGAAAAGATGTCGTCTAAGAAAGCACTAGCCCAGCGTCTCTTCAGAATCTCCAAGTTTGCGAGCCGATCCCTCACCAATTGCCGTATTTCCTCGCCTTCGCCACAGAGTCGGATCCAAAAGAGCTACGGCAAGGCCAACATTGCTCTCGCTCCTGATGAAAACGAGACATTTCGACGGTCGTTCCACAAAAGGGCGATTTTCCGTCCTACTGAGCTCCGGCCGACGCATATAGGCGATAAACTTGCTGAGAAGCTCAAAGCTTTTGACGTTACCAAGGACCGGATCCAGTTGGGCTCTCTCCGCCCTCCTAGGATCGAGAGGTCGGCGACCGATGAGCTGACGTTGCAGGACGCGAGAAAGTTGTTCCGGCTGGCGCAATTGGAGATGGTGAAATCGAGATTGAGACAAGTGGACAAAGCTTGGATAACGTATTCGGAGCTTGTACAAACGTGCGGTCTAGTATGCTCCGACCTGGAACAAGCAAAACAGGTCGCGAATTTTCTAGACGAATCCGGAAGTGTTCTTGTTCTTGGGAAAGTTGTGTACCTCAAACCTGAGAAGGTAAGATAATCGAGTCCTTTTCAGATATTTTCAGTATTTACTGTACTTTGCAATTTATCCACTTCTTGTCTCGCTTATTAATCTTTTTTACAGATATAATAGTAACAATACGTTGCATGGTCCTGAGAAAGTTGGGTCCAAATCACCAGACATATTAAAAAGCTTAGAAAAACATGTTTTTCTTGGATTTGGGGTTTACCAGAGAACTGATGACTTTTTTTGTGGTTATTTTCCTTTGTTTTTCGACAGGAGAATGAAACTTTGTTGTTTCGGTCAAGATCTAAAGGGACATAAAAGGCCACTCAGTTTCTTCAGTCACCAGATTGTGTATATTTGATCACCATAACCCTTTGGTGGTTTAAAGCTTATGGAATGATTTACTAGTCCATACCTTTATACCCCATCTGAGGAATGATTTTGATTCCAAAAACCTGACTATTAAATTATAGTAAATGTCAAGAGGGGAAAACAAAAAAAAAAGCTGAGGAAGGGGCCAAATGGGAATTGCAAAAGAGTGAATAGGTATTTGATTAGTAAAAAAGAAGAGAGATTGAAGATTATATTTGTTTGTTTGATGAGAGAATGGAAGGCAGGGAAAGAAAAAAGAGAAGGGAAGTTAGTGGACACATAGCATAAAATGTGATACAAAAGAAGATAATTGGTGGGACATGAGTTTTCCTGTCATTTTGTCCTTTGTCTTGTATGGTTTATCTGGTTTTTCGCCATTGTTTTCCCTGCTAAGGAGTCACTTGTCGATTTTTAGCAAAAATGTTTTACTTCCTTAAATTCTTGCATAAATTTTGTTATTTGATTTCATTTTTCCAATATAAGATTATAAGGATTCTTGATTCCTTACCTGGGTTTGGTTCTTGTCAGCATTTAGTTCATCTACCAACAACATCATAAAAGTCAGATTCATGCACAACAGTGGTGTCGAGCTTTGCTTTACCCGAACAATGTTTTCTTTCTGTGTCATTTCTTACAGGTGGTGAACATCATTGGAGGTTTAATCCAATTACCAGCCACAAAACCCAATGATCCAAGGAGAAAGGAGCTAGAAGAAATGGAGAAGCAAAAAGCTGAAATCGACCAAAAAGCCAAGACCTTGGTTCGCCGAGAATTGTGGTGTGGTCTGGGTTTTCTAGTAGTCCAGACAGTTGGGTTCATGAGGCTGACTTTCTGGGAACTTACATGGGACGTGATGGAGCCAATTTGCTTCTACGTTACGTCAGTATATTTCATGGCAGGCTACGCTTTCTTTCTCAGGACATCCAAAGAACCGTCCTTTGAAGGCTTTTATCAAAGTAGGTTCAGTGACAAGCAGAAGAAGCTCATGAAGCTCCACAATTTCGACTTGGAGAAGTACACCGAGCTCAGAAAGATTTGTAACCCTTACTCATCGTCTTCGGAACAGCCTATCTCATTTGATAAATAATGTTATAGGAGATGTAAAACCACAGTTTAGATATATCCTTTTGTACAGGTAACAGGACCCTTTCTAAGTTTTAGAATTCAGGTGCGGCATACTATAATCCTACTATAGAGACTGCTTTATAGAAAACATTTAATTCCCAAAGGAAGATCGTAAGGATACCCATAAATTCAAGAACAATATAAATTATAAATCTCCTCTTTTTTCTTTTACTTAAAGATGTTGTAGATTGCCAATAAGCTTTGCCTACATGTAATGAGCTAGATTCTGAAGGCCCATTTTAAGCATGGGTACAAGAAGGAACAAAAGAGTTCAGATTTTCTGTATAACGGTACTTTGTCCAATTTAAAAAAATGTCATCGTTGGAGGTTGTGAAGTAAAGTTACGAGTTAAGTTACACTTGCACGACCGTGATTTATTTTTTATTTTTTATCATTTTAATTTTTAGTACATTTATTAATAAAAAATTAAATTAAATTATCTTTTAAGGTAAGATTATCTAAAGAAATGGTTAGGAACTCACACGAGAAATAGGTTAATGATGAATATAGCGTAATTAATTAGATTTATAAATTAATTAAACAATTTTAGTAAATTAATTAATAAAAAAAGTTGTTGAAATCAAAATAAATTATTTTAGATATATAATATATTGTATAATTTATTTACATTTCACAAGTATTCTCTGTAGAAAAAATTTTATTATAAATATACAAAATATTCAATATTGTATTAATATGCATGCGGGCTAATAGAATAATAATATAATTAATTAAATAATTTTCAAATTTAATTTAATATTTTTCTATAGTTTATAAAATAATTAATTAATTTTAATAAATTAATAAAATTTAAATTTTTTATCTTATAAATTTTACAATTTTTAAAATTACATTTTATTTAAAAAATTTATAATAATAATAATAACAAATGATTTTTTTGCTAATATAATAATAACAACATCAATCAAATTTTAATTTAATTTAATATTTTCTATAATTTATAAATTAATCAATTTATAAATTAAATTTTTTATCTAAAAATTTTATTTTAAAAAATTAAAATATAAAAATATAAAAAACTTGTGACAGGTTGGGCACACAAAATTTATTTTTTATTTTTTATTTTTATTTTAAAATGAAAATAAAAATTTGTCGCGTGATTTAAGTGTCAAATGATACAATATTTGTTTTTATTTTTTAGTTTTTTAAAAAATTAATAGTAAAATAATTATAATTAAATTAAATTAAAATTTAATTTTTATTCAAATATTAATGATATAATTAAAATAAAAATAAAAAAAACTCACATATGTGATTTAAGTATCACATCCGTGAATCTTATGTTTAAGTGACTGGGTCGCTTAAGATTTAAATAAAAACAACAACATTTTATTATCTAGATAGATAGGATTGGACAAAATAAAATATTTAATATTTAGAAAATGATTTATATTGATGTTTAGTTTTTTTATAGGATTAAGATAAATTAAGTGTAATGTAGTAAGAATTGTTAATTCAATCTATAGTCAAAATTCAATACTATTCAATATTTAGAGCAAAATTTTTTATAAAAACATTAGGTTAAAGTGATTTAATAAGTTATAAAAAGTTAAGAGAAATATCTATATTTTATAAGAAGATCTCAGGACATAATATTGAATCCAAAAAGGAGAATTTAGAGAAAGAAACTTATATGTTACCAAATATTTTTTATATATTGGTCATGACTTTTGATAGGAATATTAGATCGAGATGAATAAAAAGGGTATGAAAATTTCAAAAATTGTATACAACTTAATAAAACACATGTTCAATATATGAAACTTAATATTTTTTAGACGTGGAATAATTTTACTTCAATCTTTTAAAAATTTGATATAATTTGATAGCTTGTCGAATTGTCAAAAATCTATTTTTTAAAGTCATATATTTCGAAGATTTTCATTAGGAAAACTTTAAAAAATGTAAAAGAGAGAGGAAAGGTAGCAAGGGAAAACTATGATAGATTTTAGGTCTTATTAAATTGATGAGTTATAACGATTAAAATATATTTATTGAGTATAAAATTATGTGATTGTCAATATCTAATTATTAATGCACATGTTGAGCGTATTTTGGACTTTCAAATAGATATCATTAATAACTTGGGTAGTTGTATCTCACTACATCTTATGGTGTCGGTGCCTCTTTGTGGTTGGTATGATATGTATTTTATTTTATGCATGTTGTCATATTGAAGTATGTACCAATCAATTGGCCTTAGCAAACTAGCTAATTTCAAAATAAGGTACTTCTTCCTCCTATTTAGAAGAATGCACATTTATTTAAAAAGTTAATAAAATGTCTGATATACTCTTATTAATTACATATTAAAGTGCCTTGAAAATATAATCTGTGTAATTAAGATGTGAGAGAAATTAAAGGGTAATTTTGGAAGTAAAATTAT
>JAOSBP010000204.1:21469866-21479938 GCA_027563825.1 Erythroxylum mucronatum
TGCCTTGAAAATATAATCTGTGTAATTAAGATGTGAGAGAAATTAAAGGGTAATTTTGGAAATAAAATCATAAATATGCATAAAAACTTACAAACGACACTTATTTTAAATAATTAAAATTCTTTTAAAACGACATTTATTTTGAATAGAAGAGAGTATATGTTATTAAATTTATCATACGTGAATTAGGCCATTTATTAGTCTAATTCGCGTGTGATAAATTTTAATAACTGTGAGTTCATGCAATTACTCTAAATATCGAGAGGAGCCCTGTTGAATCATGAACCCCAGCAAATGTTGACTGCATTTATTAGTCTCTCCTCTGTCATTTTCTTTACCACATTTATTAAAATACTCGGTAGTTTAATAATAGTAATTTGATTGTTCATAGAATATAGGTACTGGTAACCCCTTATTAAAATTTGGAACATACTAGGATGATATATATGCTGATGGAAACAACCTTGATAAAGAAATTTCTTTGTTTGTTCAAACGTTGATTATCTGATAGAAATATGTTTGTTCCTTTTCGCCGCCAAGGATAAAAGTTTCAATAATGGGTTGAAACATGGATCCTTGATTAGGACTTTGGAAAGGAGTGAACTGCTCAAGCCATGGAAAACAATAAACAGCGGACACGTTTATTTCTTTATTGATTATACTCGAAGCCATCTCCAGGGTATATAAAATTTTATGGTAAAATTGAACTGAACTTGGAATTCAATAATAGGACGTAAAGTAGATGTGACTATACGATGGATTCATGTTCGTTTCCTACCCCACACCCCACAATTTGAAGTTGTTTATTACCTAATTTTCTATCGAGTTTGATCAACCTATTTCTCATTTCTTGATCAATTGGGTTTGATAAAGTACTGATCATTGCAAGTAGTAAAATAGTAACACGTCTTTCCTGCTCTATTATGGTTTGGTGTAATTGACTCGATTAGAATTGATGTATTACTCTCGTTATATACAAATTATTCACCAATTGGTAGAGGACTGTTTGCCAGGAGTTAGAATTTTCTGTCCATTTTATCTTGTCCCTATCCTGTTTCATAAATCTCAGCAATCCATTTATGTAAGTCCTGCGTGAATTCTGCATAAATGGACAAAAAAGTAAAATGAACAAAGTATCCGTCTCCGGGTATCTTTCAACTCCTGCAAATTGGAACTTGCAATGGCAGAATTGGACTTCCCAACACCTGAGCCTGGAGAAGTTGATAATATGCCAAAATTGGATTCTTCAAAGGCTAGATCAAATATTTACATGTAGGTGCGAAGGGGCGAGATATTCCTTCTTTATGCCAAAACAATCAACCTTGTTTTCTCTTCTGCTTAGAATATACCTGTTGGAGTAACAAAAATAATTTACGTTCATATAACCCTAGTTGGACAAACTTCTTACTATTGCTCATGTAAGAAGATAAAAACAGAAAATCTACCTCAACACTTCAAAGTTCCCACAAGGGATTTCAAAGCATTTATAATATAACATAGGTAAGAGCTATTGTAAGCTATAAGATTCCTTCAAAAAAATTGTAAGCTATAAGAAGTTAATTATTTGGCCGATTGAGTATTCCTTAAATTAATGAATGAATTAGATAGGCAACCTAACACCTCCAACATCAAGTTAAAACGACAAATTAACCAAACACAGACTATCTTTGCATGCCTTGATTTGGTTCCTATAATCTGAAATTGATCTGACAATAGTAATCATAATGAACCAAGCTGTTATGTGCACTAGAAGAAGAGTAAGTACTAATGTTCGCGTATTCATGACATAAACATCACGAAACTAATCACATAAAGTTCTAACTTAAACTTGAATTTGCTGCTGTCTTATGTAATATAAATCTGTGCTTAATTGTACAACTACCGTACACTCTACAGTATCTTCTCCGACTTGCTTGTTTGTTGATCACCCTTTGCCACCGCCATTGATAAGCTCCCCTGTTTTCTCTTGCCCAAATGCCTTCTCACGTAGAAACTCAAGAACAGCAAGAGAATAGCTCCATTGAGCACAAAATCGAAAACCCACGCACCAATTCCATTACATCCACCTTTGTTAATGTGTAGCTGAAGAACACCGATGTGGCAAGCCAAGTTGCAACCGAGCAGAAGAATCTGGCAGTTGTCAACGAACGGGAAACAGGCTCCTGGCAATCCGATCGCCGTCCAAAACCTGTAACCGTACACGACGGAGTACAACAGAGTTGCGATGAGGATTGCAAGGACTTGAAAAGATTGTGAGAATTCAAGCCACAGAAAGGACGTGAAGGCCATGATTGAGGAGTTCAAGAGCTGGAAAAAAACCAGCTTTCGATGACTTAATATGGTGAAGAAACTGCGCCACATATGTAGGAAGCGAGAGAGATAATACATGTATGACCAGAAGAAGACACGACCCGAGGGACGCGTACCGAGAGGAAAACACAGGAGCCATTGAAACGGGGATTTGGAGCGACGCCAAAACCAGCGAGTTTCCCGGATCTCGACGGCGGCGGAAAGGAGGATGCCAGTGAAAATGGTGGCGTTGATCAAGGCCATAGAGAGGCTGTGAAGGGCTGGGATTGGACCTAAAATAATAGGACGGTCACGTTTGATAAGAAGGACGAGTAAAAGATGAATGAATATTGAGAAACTGAGGTAAAAAGCTATGGAGGTGATGAGAAATGACCAAGTGGAGCCCCATGAATTGGCGTGGCTCCACCGGAATGAGACGACGGAGGGATGGTCTGTAAGGTAGTAGGTCAGGGTGTGGAAGAGGGTGGCCATCGTCGTCATCGGAGGTGGGGTTTAGAGGAGGAGGAGAACCACGGCCGCGTTCGTGTGGCGGTTGTTTATGTTTATGGTCTAGTCATGCCATGTTTTACCGTCTTCTTCTCTTCCTTTTACATGTTTTTGTTTAGCAGACCTTTTGATTTTCTGGTTCGGAGAAGGAAGTGGATAGAAAATGGAAGATTAAAATAGGGGAACCTCCATTTAGGACCGAACACTGCACTGGAGATTTAATATCGTATTTCACACGTGTGAACATGTATGAAAAAGAAGATTATCACACGAGTGAGATTGTTCCGTCGTTCAGATATAGTTGGGACACATTGAACGTACAAAAAATCGGTTGGAATACCCTTTTTTTTTCTTTTTAATCAGAAGAAATCTTATAAGTGGGCCAAGCGTGTATATTTCTTCGAGGGTTTAATTGGCGCACCACCTCATAGGCGGGTTAAGTGGACGCACCTCATCATCAAAGGCCCAACTAATTCTCAACCTACAGGTAAAATTTCGATTGCTCTAAGCTCTTACAAAAGGGCTAGCATGAAATCGAATTTGAAACTTAACTGAAATCAAGTCTTGCTCTCAACTATCCAATCACACCCTTTAAGAGCCGATTCGACTACCTCACCATTTTCTTCTCATGGAATTTAATAATGGAAACTCAGAAGAGAAAATTATAAAAGGATTTTTATCCATCCTAACCTAATTTAAAATTAACAAAGTTAATTTAATTTAATTTTTAAAATTTATATGAGGATTAAAATCAAATTTTATTTCTCCAAATTTTAAAAACTCGAACCAAATTTAAAAATTAAATTCCTTTCACATATATTTGTGTGTATCAAAAATAAAAATAGTTTTAATTTTATATATTAATAAATAATTATTTTCACATCTATTAAAGTTTGATCTTATTCCAATCAATATGTATTAATAATGGGCATTTTAACTTTCATGGGTACGCTTGTTCGTTCCAGGAGCATTCCCTATCACCAATAAGAAACCTTTGAGCTAGATTAACAAGGCATCTAACCAAGAATATCTAAAAACTAGCCATTTATGTGACAATTAGTATTATGAAAACTTATATATTAAGGAAATTCTATTTATACATCTATTTTTAAAAATATAAATTTTGTTTGGATAATAAAACTGATGTAATTAAATTTTTGGTACTAAAATAAATAAGAAACTATAAATAAGAGTTCAAAAGAAAATTAATTTTAATTCTATCATCTTATATAGCGTTTATTAATAATTATTAACAATATATTCATTATAATTTTACTAAAAATGTATAATTATTATTTTTAAAAATTGTAAAATAACGTTATTTTTAAAAATTGTAAAATAACGTTATTTTGTCGTTACTTGAGCTTAACTCGAAGCTTAGCTTGAGTCAAAATTGTCAAACTTAAATAAACGTAGAGATGACAATAAACTAGGTCAATTTCAGGTCCAAGCCTTGGCCCGTGTCTGAGCTAGGGCCCAACCTGCCCAAGATAGCCCGATCCCATTTTAGAAAAAGCAAAACAATATTATTTTATATTGCTTGTGGGGCCTTGGGCCGGGCAAGGTGGGACGGTCTGTCATTCTTAAATAGATGGACTTTTTGATGGGCTCTTCTTTCTCTTTCATTCAGGCCTATGACCCATCATCATAAAGGAAATGGTCTAGTTCTTTTGCGTGATAAATTCAAAGTGCAGGAAACCAATCTTATTTGAAAGCGTACAAGAGCCGTGTCATTCTCCACGAACTGCTCGGTCTATTTCCTTGAACTTGGAGAACTCAGATCAAACATATACAATCTTTATCAATGCTCGCTTCTTTGGAGCTTAAGGATCTGGGACAGCAACAAGCACTCTCGCGAATTTTCCGGGACTTGGCTGATATTTAGGCCCCTTGCGACGCCTTCGTTTTCTCTTTGTTCTTCGGCTACCAGCAAGAGAAAGGTCGGCACTTTTCTCTTTATATCTCTTTCTTTCTCTGTATCGTTTTGTCGTTGTTGTTTCTCTTTGCGTTTTTGGGGATATGGGGAGTGGAAGAAGCGACTTGAAAATTGACGGGGTTGGATCTTTTTTCTTCATTTGCTTTCAGTGGGTTTTGTGTAGGGATTTTGATGTTCTATTTCCTCGTTGATTGATGCTTGTTTATGATATCTAATTTAAAGAGGATTCTAGGGTTTTAATAATGTCGATTCTCGGATTGATTTATCGTGATTTACTTTGGTAATCGATATACACGAGGAATATAGATTTGGTTTATCTCTAGTCTTTTCTCAATTTGCTGTACGGTTGTTCTTCCAATCAAGCTCCAAATAATGAAATTGTTGTTTTATATGCCATGTTTGAGTGTGATATCAGTTCAACCGTGATGGTTAAGCGATGCTGATATTAATCTAGCTTGTTTTTTGTTACAGATTTTGGCAATTGAGATTTAAAGAAATGGCAAGTGGGTTTGGGGAATCAAGTAGCATGTCACCTGAAAGCTCATGTTTCTGGGGCACCAACGTTGATGAAGCAGGTGATTTTGAATGCAATATTTGCTTCGAATTAGCTCAAGACCCAATTGTGACCCTTTGTGGTCATCTCTACTGTTGGCCTTGCCTGTATAGATGGTTAAATCATCACTCGCAGTCACATGAGTGCCCAGTTTGTAAGGCTCTCATTCAAGAGGAGAAGTTGGTTCCTCTTTACGGAAGAGGCAAAACACAGGCTGACCCTCGTTCCAAATCTTATCCTGGTATTGATATTCCTAATCGCCCAGCTGGGCAAAGGCCTGAAACTGCTCCTCTGCCTCAATCAAATTATTTTCCGTATCATGGGTTTGGGTTGATGGGTGGATTTGGACCATCGGCCACTGCTATGATTAGCAATCTTACATTGTTTGGTAGTTTATCACTTTTATCACAGTTCAACACTCAGCTTTATAGGTTCCCCGGTGCTACCATGTATGGCACAACATCTGGTTTTCCCAATGTCTTTCGTTCGTTCCATGGTGGCATTGCTCATGAGTACCATCAGCCAACAAGCCAAGGGCAGCACGTGGACAAAATTCTAAAGAATGTTCTTTTAATAATTGGTTTCTTTGTGGTCTTTGCATTAGTTTGGTGGTGAATCAATCACTTGCCATCTGAACTCCTGGTGTGGTGTTTTTGAGCCGTACGGTTTTTGTATATAGATAGCTATTTTGTGGTTTTGTTTTTGCGGTCGTCAACCTGAAGCTGATATCCAATCTTAATTTGCTCATGCTTACACAGATTGACATGCAAGTTCACCTCTCTCTCTCTCTCTCTCTCTCTTAGGGTGAAGTTTTATAATTTCTATAATGATCGTTTCAACTTTAGTGGTACTTGTTCCAGTTCTTGTTTCTTTCCATGGCCTTTTGAGTTTGCTCTTGTATCTGGAGCAACAATACAATCAAAGTAGGTTGGGCAGGGTCTATTTTTTTATAATTACCGGACCTTTTACCTCTAAACTTCACTTTATATTTTGAGCTAATAGCTTCGTGTCTTTAATTTGAGGATGAATGTGCCAGTAAACTATATCTTGCTACATTCAGTAAGATATGCTTCAGGGTTGAGGAAGTACACGGGGGAGAGGGGGTGAATTGTAACTTGAAAAATTTTTCTAAGTTACTTTCAATTCGCATGAAAGTAGGGGCTTGTTAAAATTTAAAACAATAGGAATCTGTTAAACGATAGAAGTCTGTTAAACGAGACAAGTCTGTTAGATGATCGGAGTTTGCTAATTGATATAAAATAATTTAAAATAGAAGGTGTTTGTTAAAATTGAAAGGAACTTTTTGGAAGTTGAAAAATAGAAGGAGCCTATTGTAAGAGTAAAGGAGTTTTTTGCAAAAATGAAAAATAATATACTGTGGAAATTTAAAAATTAAAGAGAAAGAAGAACTGACACAGTTGATTTATATTGGTTCCACTTATAACTCAAGCTTACATTCAGTCCCTAAGTATCCAATTTGAGTGTTTTACTAAAATCTCAAGTGGTAATTTGACGAGTTTCTTCAAGCGCACGAGTACATATTTTTCAAGGTTTCCAACTTTCAAAACTAGTAATATTTAGCTAGCTTCTACAAGTATATGAAAATGTAATTTGCTCGATATAAGCTTCAATGATGTTGGGCTTCGGAAAATCATAAACCGTGAGTGTATTACCCTGTAGGGTTATTTCAATGAACCCTCATTGACCATCATCAGTTCATCTTTACTCTCATGACATCCCAAAAATTCCTATGTTCATAACCAATTCATGCTCTTCCAACCGGTTCCCTCACTTTCTTTCCATCAATCTTTTTCAAATCAACACCAAAGGATACCAATTTTTATGGAGAGATAGGAAGATGTGTTAGGAATCTATTGGTTCAAAAATCACTTCATTTGGAGATTGGATGATGAAATTATGGCCAAAAGAATCCAACATGATTATGTCCTTGATCATATTGTACCTGTCTTAGGACAATAGGTATAACTTTCACTAAAGATGTCGGATTAAGGTTGTCTTAGAACGGTTTTGAAGAGAACTTCTAGATCTACAACTTTTGTGAAGACCCGAAGAGGGATTTTGCCATTTAGAGGGTCAAAAACATGAATTTTATTTTCGAAAGTTACAGTGTATGTCCGTTAAACATACATACACTTCCACCTAACGGACATACATGGGGTTCCAGCCTTGTGAAGGTCCGTTTAACGGACATGGGCAAGGCTGGAGACCCAAGAAGGTCCGTTTAACGGACCTATTGTCCGTCTAACGGACATAGGTGATACCTAAGCCCCTCCAAAGCCTTTCCAATGGTTCTTACATCCATTCTAACACCATTTTCACTCATAGTCTTTCCAAATTCAACTCTTCTAGTGTAATATCACTTAACAATTCAAACACCAAATTGATCTCATAAAACTCTCAAATATCAACTCATTTGATTCATCACATTCAACTACATCTCATCATTTACTATAGCTGTCTTGATATACATCCTATACAACATCACCAACTTATAAAGGTCATATCTCTCAACTCCGATATCCAAAAATTTCATACTTTATATTGTTGGAAAGTTAGAAAGACAAGCTACAACTTCCAAGAAGACAACTTTGTCTAATTCAGCCTAGATTAATACAGTTTTCCCCTGAAGTCAGAACACAATTCCTACCCTTTTGAAAAGCTGAAAAAAATGCAATGTAAAGAATTGAAAAGTCACGGACAAAACATCAACATATTTCATTAATATCAAAAGATAAGAGTTTTACAAGGCTTTAATGGACATTTCAAGCCACAATACATCATAATAAAAAATATA
Organism: Erythroxylum mucronatum; assembly: GCA_027563825.1. NCBI lineage: Eukaryota > Viridiplantae > Streptophyta > Magnoliopsida > Malpighiales > Erythroxylaceae > Erythroxylum > Erythroxylum mucronatum. Next base: position 21,477,967 of record JAOSBP010000204.1, read on the forward strand.
AAGTTTGCATAAACTAGAATTGCTCAAAATGCGACTAAAGCCTTGTTTTTAAAAAAACTAGCTTAAAATACTAAAACAGTGTAAAAGTGGGGTGATGTGTAACATCCCACCCTCAACGGGAAGGTTAGAATAGTAATTTGACATAGGATGAGAGTGATTGGGCTTCATTAGGACTGTTCATGCATCCTAGTATTGGTAAATAGTGACATTTGTGCACCTGAAAATACCTGCATATGCATTCATGACATTCCTGGTATTTGTGCCTAATGCAATTTTTATTGTGAATAACGTGGTTATTGTGTTTAAAAATTATTTTGAGTGATCCATTGGGTGTTTTATATTTTAAGGGCTTTTTAGGATTTTTCTGAAATTTTTTGAAGAAAATTCCCGGACCAAAAAAATCGCCAAGTGGCGAATCGGTTGATTTTCGGTAGCGAAAATTGCTGTCCAATGGCACTGTAATATTGCGTATATTATTTTGGGATTAGAATTAGGGCCATGGGACTAGAATGGGTCAAATTTCATTAGGGTTTCTAAATCCTATTACAAGTTTTGTTTTATTCCTATTTTGTCTCTTTCTTAACAAAAATGCCACTTGTCCTAAGGAGTAAATGCTTTTGTCCTCTTCCTCTCCTTGTGTTTCGGTTACTTCCCATTTAAAGAAGGAAAGCTCATCTATTATGGCTTATTTTTCATTCCAACCGAAACCTACTTCATGTTTTTTTTCCTCTCCATCGATTTTTCTCTTTGAAGTCACACTTCCTCCAACCTTAAGAGCCCTCCTTCATGCAACCAAGCTACTTTCTTTCCATGATGATGATACACATGCATGGTGTTAGAAGAGAGTGAAGAAGTTGTTGAGTTAGAGGATAAATTAAAGAATTGAAGAGATTGAAGGGGTTGGAAGCTTTACTTAGGTAAGTTGTTGTTTTAAGTTTTAATTATATATTTAATGAATCAATTGGTTGTTAGATGCATTGATTGGTATGTACTGGTCATTATTTATGGTTTATAATGCTTTAATGTTATGAAAATTTTAGTGTGAATTGTTGGGTATAAGGTGATGTTTGAGTATGACTTGATGAAGTAGTATGATTGAAGTGTTTTAGCTTGATTTTGGATTGATTCTTGATGATTATTCTTGCATGGAAATGAAGAGATTAGTGCTGCCAAATTGTGACTATTAGTCTAAGTGAATGTATGAATGATCTAGGGACTGATTTGGTGTCCAATTGGTATGCTTATGGTAGTAGAATTGGAATTGGCATGATAGGAAGTGCATTGAGTAGTAAAGCTGAAAAATTGGTTTTGACCTAGTACACTGTTTTGATCATAACTAATTGTGTGCTAATGCCAATGAGGTGAGGTTTGGGCCACATGAAACTTTAGTTGATTGACTACATTTTCTTGTGAAATAGGTGTTGTCTAATTTTAGCCTTAAGAGGTTGAATTTTGGCTTGGAAAGTTACTGTTGTGGCTTGTGTGAACAGTAACCGAACCAAATGACCTAAGATTTTGATGATTTTTCTAGATTAATTTAGAAGGAATTGGTGAAAATGGTCTTCATGAAAGTTGAAGCCTATCAAGTTAGCTTTCCATTGCCACTGATTTTGCAATTTTTCGATATGTATATTGGGAGATATGAACTGTTGACTATTGACTGATTTTGTGTATTTTGGTACAACCTAGCCTAAGTGTAGAGTTTGTGAACATTCTGATTGGAAACAATTTTAGAGATTTCTGTGAATTGAATTGGCTTCAATGATCTTCTGAAAAGTTGTAGAGGAAGCAATTACCTTGAAAATGAGATATAGTATGTTAATTTTGGATAACAGAATTGGGACTTATGAATTTTCAAAGATTGGACTGAAGTTAGGTCATTGACTAGTAGTCAGGGCAGAAACTTGTATGACAGTTTTGAGCTTGATAGAAATGGAATTGGCTTTGAAGCCCTTCATGAGAAGTGTAGTAC
>JAOSBP010000204.1:21511968-21525447 GCA_027563825.1 Erythroxylum mucronatum
GCTTGCAGTTCTTAACATTGCTCTTGCTCTTTCCAACAAAGATTTATCCATCTACTCTGCTACTTCATTTTATTAAATGTATGCCATCGTGAACTTCCTTTTGATGCCTTCTTGCTTGCAAAATTCATCAAATTATTTACCAGTATATTCTCTCCATCATCTGATCACAAACACTTGATATTCTTACCAGATTCGAGTTCCACCCGCGCTTTATGAAATTTGAAGACAGGGAACACATCTACTTTCCTCTTGATAGGAAATACCCAACATCTCCTCGAATAATCATCTATGAATGATGAAAAGAAATTTGCTCCTCTTAGGGACACAACTGGTGCTTGCCATACAACAGAGTGAATCAATTCTAGAATTTCTTTGCTTCTAAACTTTGATATATTTAACTTCAATCGTTGTTTCTTACTCATAATATAATGCTCACAGAAGGGTAGTGAAACCTTTGTAAGACCTGGAAGTAGATTTTTTCTACAAGTATCTTCATTCCTTGTTCTGAAATATGTCCAAGCTTTTTGTGCCACGTTATTGCAGATTTGTCATATATACTAGTCATTGCAACGGATGCATATCCTTCTTGTAAAGTTACTCCCTTCAGCATGTACAGATTTGTAACAATCTTCTCTACTTTCATAAATATTAGCACTCCTTTAATCACTTTCATGATCTTGTTTTGAATCCCAAATATGAAATCGAGATCATCCAGTTGTCCTACAGACAACAAATTCTTCTTCAAGCCCTTCACATATTGTACTTTTTTAATAGTCTGAATTATACCATCATACAACTTTAACTTGATGGTGTCAATACTAACAATCTTAAGAGCTTGATCATTACAGTTGTACACAGATCCTCCAGAGACATATTCATACTGATGGAATCATTTTCTTCGAGAGGTCATATGAAAAGTAGCTGCTGAATCAAACAGTCAGACATCAACAAATCTTCTCTTTCCTCCAATAGTCGTTGCTGTTTCATAAACCATTGTGCTTCCATCATCTGAAGTGGTTGAAACATTTCCTTAAGGAACATAATCTTTCTTGTTTAGATTCCAGCAATCATTTTTCAAGTGACCTTTCTTGCCACAAATTGTAGCACTTATAGTTTTTCTTACTCCTAGATTTTGATCTACCATGATTGTGGCTCCCACTTGAACCACGATCCACTGATCTACCTCTCATCACCGCCAAGGACTCCGCTTGTTGCGAACTTGCCAAGCTGCCTTCCTTGCTCTTGGGTCGGCTCTCTTCTTCCAGAATATCATCTGCAATGTCATCGAAGACTAAAGTGTCTACATTGGTTGTTAAATTTATGACAAGTTGATCATATGAATCTTGTTGACTTTGAAGTAGAAGTTCCGCACGTTCACTTATTGCTATTGTGTGCCTCAATGATGTGAGTTACGAAAATAAAGTATTCAAAGTGTTTAAGTGCTCCATCACTGAAGTGGATTATGCCATACATAAAGTGTATAGTTTCCTCTTCAGAAAAATTTTGTTGTGAAGTAATTTGGCCTTGTATAATTTTGTGAGGTAATTTCTTAATTATTTCCTTTGTAATCTTCTTTTCCTCTATGCTGGATAATACTCCATCAGCTAAAGCTAGGTGAAGATTAGGTACAATATTCTAGGTGAAGATTAGCTACAAAATTCGCATTCATCTTGTTCCACTTTTCATTTGTGACTCCAACTGGCCGTTCACTAATGGCCATCAGACAATTATCTTTCTTCAAGATTGTCTTTATCTTTAGCTTCCACAGTGAGAAATTGCTCCTGTTGAATTTTTCAATGTCGTATTTTGCCACCATTACTTCTATCACAACTGCTTTATGAATAGTGCTTTTGACATGGTGAATAATATTCTAACTTATCTTTTGATGTGGAGAATCCACTCTTGGTGGCAACTACATAGCATACAATAAGTAAATATACACACCCAAAGCTAGCTTTGATATCACTTGTTAGGAACAATTAGAACTTGGACAGAGTAGGGTCGCAGCTAAAACGAAACTAAAAATATTGAAGATAAAACAAACACACAGATTTTACGTAGAAAACTTCTAAATCATGGTAAAACTACAGGCAAGGATAGAAAAATTTTACTACTAAAAAATTGGAGAATTACAAGGAGAAAAAACTAGACCCGTTAAAAAATACATAATATTTTTTTGTTTCTCTCTTCTTTTTCTCTCTCTTTCTCTCACCCCACTTCTCTCTCTTTTTATTTTTTATTCTGGCCGTATGGATGCTTTCTCTTTACTTATCTCTTGCCTATTTATAGGCAGGAGATTGAAAGTATGCATGGTTGGCCAAATTGGCCAACTATTATTTGTTTTATTAGGCATGTTAGGCCCTAACACGCCATCTAAGTTTGATAGTTTAGTTACTTTGTGAAAAGTCTAATATGACTCTTATGAGGTGAGTTGTGATTACGAATCTCAATTAAATTTCATACGCGTTTCAGAAGGTTTATATCTCAAGTATATGGAAAATCTTATATGACATGGATGCAGTAAAAGGAAGACATATATTTTAGGGGAGAGGCTCAAGCTATGTACTATCTAATTTTAAGATATAGGTTGTATGATTCAAAGTGGTCTGTGTATATTAAGACCGCTGATATAACAAAACACATGTTCAAATGAGAAGGGAACAACCATAAATACCATTCAATAAATGCATTCTCATTTCTCAATTCTTCTGCTTCAGTAAATGTGAATAAGAAGGGACAAGCTCACATGCTTGCTGGTTGTTTAGGCAAGGACAAATTATCATTTCTTTTACAAATAGTACTATTTTTAGAGCAGCTTACACAAGTTTTAACAAACTTATTTCTTCAAACCAATCGAAAACGGGCAAGTTATCTCGAATTTAATATCAAACCACTTAAAACACAATAAACTTGGTGTGTGCTAAAATCAAAAGACAATTTCAATAATTGTGTCTCCATCACACACAAAAGCACGTTAGTGGTTTCTTCCTTGTCTTCCATAGGGTCTTCAACCTCAAGAACAGACACCATCGTCTTGCATATGGGATCCATATCTATGCTTTTATTAAAACAAAACTCTGAAGCTACCTGTCAGACATATTTTCGCTGCTCGTGCCTCCTCCTTTACGCTAATTAAGTTCCTTGAGTATGTGGCAGTCGGTAGAAGGTGTCCGCATAATCAGGTGATGATGATGTTGCAGTGTGTTTAATTTCTGTTTGTGTAATTAAATGATCGTCACCAGTTGTGGCTCCACACACTCGGGGCTTTTGTGATTACTGAACGATCTACGTGACTTACAGATCATGGATGTGATATGTTTGTTTTTTTTAATATATACTGATTTTGACAGAACTAAGATTTTTATTGATTTTTTTAAAGTTTTTAAGGTAATATATTCAGGATCTTAAATACAGAAACACAAAACTAACTGATAAAGAAGAAAAGCTGCTCTCTGATTAACCCTGTTGAGTGCTGTTTTTCCTTTATGCTTTAAACTTATAATAGCTATACATTAAATAAATTAAAAAAGGTAATTAGTTTCATGTTCTTTGGTAGATCAGAATTTAACCAAAAACTATGATGGAGCGGAAAAGCTAAAAAAATAAATAAAAATGGGAAAATAATAATTCCAATACCTTTTTAACATCTAACCGCCAAAACTGACTAATTTAGTTAATTTCCACATATTTAGGGTTCCTATTTTATTTCTTCTGATATTTTTATTGGTTAAGACTTGATAATATGCATTAGTCAAGTTCATGTCATCTGCTTCTGGTGACTGTCTACTTATATAGGTTAGCAGTTGCTATCAAAAAGTACTAGTAGCCATGAGAGAAAAAGAGTGCTTCGTGTCCCAAAATTTGGCTCTTTGCTTGTTTCCGTGGTAAGGGCTTCACTTTTCCGCTTTGAACCAAAACTGAAGCCAGATGCCGTCATCAATGACCAATTATCACTACTTGAGCTTCCTAAATGTTTACATTACTTCTCCATTTATAAAAAGTATACATCTCTTATGACCTTTTCAATATAGTAGTCTATGGATGGTTAAATCAGGATCTAAAATTGCAAGGAATGTCACCTGAACCTGAATTGCTGGGGGACTTAGCTTTTAAACACATATTATCTTAACCAAAAACAGCAACTAATATATAAAGTATACAAGGACTTATAATCCAAATTAAAGACTAGGGAGCTAAAGGTTAAAAGTTTTGCAAAGTATCATTTCGGGAAAACTTCTTAATTGCATTTGAATAAAGACAAACTTTATCTATAATTCTGCCAGATCATCTGTCTATTTTATTTATCCCTATTCTTTCTCATTAAATCTCAGCTATCTGTTTATACAAAATTCACATAAATAAATGGCTAAGATTTAATTAAAAATAATAAGAAAAGGGATCATATCCGTCCCCTCTATCAATGACCATTTGACTAGTAGTGATATTTTAAAGTGTTGAAATCCTATAGTGAATGGAAGAATGAATGAAAAAGCCTGACATTGGGGTTCACCATATACGGAGAAAGGAAACCAAAATTTGAATAGAATATTAACATGGGGTGTGCGCTGAACCAGTGAGTTGGTTCAAAATCCTTAGGCTTGCTTACCATCACGACATTTAACACTAAATATAATTTGGTACAAAACCAAAACAAGACTTGTGCTATTTCCTTCTCAAAAGCCTTCAATCATGCAAGACTTCCACAAGTGCACAACCTATTGTTTCGGCTCCCTATAACCACGCCATGTCGAAGCTACCACCGCCACCACTACTACTGCTCTTCCTCTTGACGGTGGCCAACACGGTTATCACCATCGAAACAGCCACCGCAACCGATGGTCAGAGCTTCAAAGAAGCACCAAAGTTCTACAACTACCCAACTTGCGTACATCTCCCATCTCACGACATGTACTCGCAACAAGCTGTTCATGTAGCCATGACTCTCGACGATCGCTATCTCCGCGGCTCCATGGCCGCGATTCTCTCCATCCTTCAACACTCCTCTTGCCCAGAGAACATTCGCTTCCACTTCATCTCCTCGCCGTCGTCCTCTGCCACTCTCCACGCCACAGTCACCTCTTCATTTCCTTATCTACGGTCACAAGTCTACACATTCGACACCACACCCGTCTCTGGACTCATTTCCACGTCAATCCGATCGGCCCTCGACAACCCTCTTAACTACGCACGCAACTACCTGGCCAATATTCTTCCTCAGTCTTTGCATAGAGTCATATACTTGGACTCTGATTTAGTCTTAGTCGACGACATTGCTGAGTTAGAAGCCACACCAATCGGCGACAACGCAGTGTTGGCTGCTCCAGAATACTGTAACGCGAACTTTAAGTTCTACTTCACACCAACATTTTGGTCGAATCCATCTTTGTCACTAACATTTGCAGGACGCAATGCCTGTTACTTCAACACAGGGGTGATGATCATTGACTTGGAAAGATGGAGAATTAATGATTACACGACAAAGATTGTGGAATGGATGCAGTTGCAGAAGAGAATAAGGATCTACGAACTCGGGTCGTTGCCACCGTTCTTGTTGGTGTTCGCCGGAAACATAGCACCAGTGGATCACCGGTGGAACCAACATGGGCTTGGAGGTGACAATTTTAGAGGGCTGTGCAGGGATTTGCATCCGGGTCCTGTAAGTCTTTTGCACTGGAGTGGTAAAGGGAAACCATGGGTTCGGCTTGACGCGAACCGGCCATGTCCTTTGGATATTTTTTGGGCTCCTTATGATCTATTACGATCGCCTTCAGCTATAGATTAGTGCTAGAGTTAAGTTGGGACAGAACAGTATTTTATGGTAGTATAAACTTTATATGGCTAGTTATCTTCTTGTATCTAAGTTATGATCTTGAAATGTTCGGTGAAGGAAGAGGGAAGCTCTCCATAGCTAGACAGACTACAGAGTCATAATAGACCTTGTTACCTTACACTTCTAATTTTCTTTTTTTGTTGGCTCTTTACCTGAGAAAGCATATATAGTTCAACATCTGCTAAAGAAATGATACTACATATATGATGCCCTTTCTTTTTATATCTTCTTTTGCTTTTAACATACTATTCTACGATTCTAACTTTGATTCTCTTATTTAGAGTGCAGTTTGCTTACCATTTGATCCTTTGTATTTTATGCTTGTTCATGAGATGTTCAATCTTATTGAAAAATCACAAGAGATTCCTAACTACATAGTTTAATTTGTTGATCAGCATATTGTCTAATTACTGGTTAGCTACTTGAGACGACATTTTCAGATAATTTGGCTTTCCTTCTAGTGATGTGACACCGAACAAAAGGTTTTAAGACTGTTGACTATATTGTATACATCTTCCCAACCTTCATAAATACTTTGACAATGGAATCCACATAAAACTGTAAGCAATTTAATGAAAATATGAATAATCCTCGGACTTCTAGGAGTTGCATGCATTTATTTCATGGTCTACTTCATGAATGTTGTCCGGTCATCTTTCAAGGCAATTTAAGTGAGTACACGCTTGGTTTAACTTAAAAACCTGGCTGAAAAGGTTGCTTCTTCTCTACAACGTTTTGTATTTGGTTTGGAGCGTAATAAACAATGACTGTCTATAATTATTCATATCGATCTCTTTATTTTTACCCAAAGTCCCACATTTGATTATTTGACCAAATAATTACAATTCATACTCACTTTTTTATAAATGAATTAGGCTCAACACCACAACACTTGGTTGATGACTGTGGACCAAATTTCATAATTAAAGTTAAACTGTTCGTTTTTATAATTTCCATTAAATAGCATGTGTTTTCAAATAAAACAACTAAAATTTGTCAAAGTTTTAATTATTCCTTAAATTAAATGGCATTTAATTCAACTTATATCTGTAAAACAAAATGTCAGAATTCCAATAATTATATAAATTAAATGGAATTTCGACTTATATCTGTAAAACAAAATATCGAAGTTCCAATAATTATATAAATTAAGTGGGATTTCGACTTAGTATATCTGTAGAACAAAATATCGAAGTTCCAATAATTATAGTCTATTCTCGCTATATTAAGAAGATGAATTGCGTTAAGATGTTAAGCTTGATCGTGGTGTCCGCTGTCTCCTCTTGGGATTTGAGAATAACGTATTGCGAGATTAATTTTTATGTCCAATTTTATTGTGTCTTATTCTGTTCCATGAATCTCAGTTATTTATTTATGCAGCTCCCGTGTTTATTTATGCCAGACCCACGCGGAACCTACATAAATAAATGACTGAGATTTATGAGACAAAATAAGACACAAAAAATTAGACAGAAGATCTGGACTCGAATCTTGCATACCAGTTTAATGAACAACCTGAGCAATACGGAGAGTAGCTAGGAATTGAGGGTAGAATAGTTACTGCCAGCAACTAATTTAACTGTTTGGCTAAAACCTTCCACATTTGGAGTTTTTTACAAATTAGTTGGTTGGGTTGAATTAACCAATTCAACTATATAACAACTAAATAAATTTAATAACTTCTTAATAAAATCAATCAATTAATTTTGATAAATCAGTAAAAAAATAGCTAATAAGCCAACAATCAAACGGAAGTTTCTCTTGATAGAGGTAATCGAGTATATGTCAGGCTCTTTAATAAAACAATGAAAAGGTGGTATATTTAATTACACAAAGATAATATATAAGACCAAATTAAAACTGGGATTGCACCCTATGTTATCACCGTCTTGGTCCCATAAATACAGTAGAAAAAAATATAGACAAAAGCCACATGGATTAAAAAAAACTATAAAAGTAAAATTCCATTTGCCAGAAAAAAAAATAATTAGTAATAGCATGTGTAGTCTGATATCATACAATAAATAAATTCAGACTAAAGATTAATATATTGTTCTAAGTGCTAATTGCATGTACAGATACAGCCTGATTACTTTGACATCAACTTTTATCAACTTTTACGACTCTAAGGAAGTATCATGGCATCCATAGATCAATGAACGCCTTTTATGTGCATTGATATTTGAACAAACAAAGATATATGGCTTTTACCTAGAAAATCAATAAAATATGAAACATTGGAAACAGGGATTTGCGTTTGTAACGCACCGACCAGGGAACGGTACAAGATAAGAGGTCGTGTGTACCAAATTTAAATATCGGTCTATATCGACCTATTTTGTACTGTACCAGCTAACACGGGAAATTTTTAAAACTCTAGGGGTATATTTGTAAAACATAAAAATTTTAACCTTAAATCCCTAAAATGCATGCATTCTTCTTCTCTTCTCTAACCTATCTCTTATCTCATCTCATCTTCTCTCACACTCTCACTCACGCCGCAACTTTCTTCTTCCGCTCTTCACTATCATTGCCGCTGCCGGCCCAATAACCGCCACACCGACACCCATCGCGCTGCTGTTGTCCTCCTCCTCCTATCCCTGACCCTTAAAATTGTTGTTGAATTTATGAAATAATTGAGTACTTATTATGACTTAATGTTTTTTTTGTGTAAATTGTTGTGAATAGAATTATTAATACATTAGTGAATTAATTGTGAATGAAAATGTTGGTGTTTTTTGTGAATTGGAAATCGCATATGTTAATTTGTAGTTGTGTTGTTGTGCTCTACTAACCGTTCGATATGGACTGTGGTGGAGTGAAATAGAATTGTGAAAGTACAAAAGTGAAAATTGTAAATTGATTTATTGAGGTTGTTAATAGAGATATAAATACAAAATGTAGATGTGGAATAAAACTATGAAAGTGTGGAAGGAATTGGTCTGAGTGGATTGTGATTATGTGAATGTGGAATGAAACTTGGAAGTGTACAATATACCAATGAATTATTTTACAAATTTTAAAAATTTTAGAAATTATTTTATAATAAATTTAAAAAATTAATCAAAACGATATTTGATATTAACTAATACCGATATAATATTGTATCAAAACCTACTACAGTATAAAATCCGGTAGGATATTGACAACTTTAATTAGAAAGCTGTCGGTGACTTCAAAAGGTAACAGAAGAAGAATCCATTACGTCGAAGAAAAATTGATAAATGCTTTTTAAGTAGCTTTTGGTCAATGATGGCAGTCATGATTATTTGGGTACATATGGGGGTTGGTTCTTTGCATAAGTATATATGATGCTTAAGTACCTTAAACACAAATCCATGAAACACAATGATTTTCCTCATAATCGTAAATAATATCGACGGTAGCTCTTTTTTATGTCAATTTTTATTATTAAAAACTTATTGTGGATTTTAGTGATCACATAATAGGTATAAATAAATCATTGAAAGAAAAGATAGGATTAAAGAAAGTTTGAATAGTGACCCATCAATCTTTTTTGCCTTTTTTGCACAGAAAATATAGAAATATATACTACTAAACTTAGCTTAATTTCAAATCTTTTTCAAAGTTGTATTATAAAAATGAGAGCAAAGCCTTGCAAGTTTAGAAAATATACAAACATATTAGTCAACTTCTTGGTTATGTTAGAAAGTGCCTAACTCATCTCCAAAAGCTAGCTTAAGAGGGGCAGGTTTGCACACTATTATAAAATCTTGAATGCCTTTATAGTTGTCCGATGCGGGATTCCTGACATACCCCCATCAGTTCAGAGCAGGACTGGACATCTGATGGACATATTGGGCAGAGGGACATAACCGGGCACCGCCCCAAACCATCGAGACAAACTGGCTCTGATATCATGTTAGAATTTACAATAGGCCAACGGGCCCATATGAGAAGAAAAGTTAGACCACATACAAGCCCAAGTGAGGCTCCATCCTAAAACCAATTGGTGATAAGTGAAGTAACCCACTAGACTTATATGTTAGTTTACTTTCCTCTTTTCTCCAATATGGGACAACTCTCATTCTTTATATTTTAACACACCCCCTCACGTGTGGGTCTAACACGTGACATAATGTCATTTTGAGGTGTTAACGACTAACATAAGAGCAACAGAACAATATGGCCACATCACAATACAAAATATGGAGCTAGTGTTGAATCAAAATACTCTTCAATTAGGTATTAATTGATCTCTTAATAAGTATGAATACGATGCCTTGTCATGTGTTGCTCACCTGAGTATCTTCAATGATTAGCTACATTTCTTGATACCTGCGGGTAACATTAATTGAAAAGTACCCTCGGCCAGAGTGTTGGAGACGAAAGCAAACTTTTCTGTTTCTTTAAACTTGAATATTCTCTGATCATTCTTTTCATTCCAGATCTCATATATACCAGTGCATAATGCTAGCTCGACTAATGTGAGATCATCACCTGAAATGGAAGCATTGATGACACTATTTACTAGGCTACTTCAGTCTTGAGCTCCCCCTATAGAGTTTTGCTGGAGTGGCAGTGAAAGAACAGGTGATCCTTTTTGACTCCCTTTCACTCTTGCATAATGTGCATTGGGGTTTGATTACTGTGGTGATTTTAATCCTATCCGTTGTGTTTAATCTATTTTGAATGGTTAACCACATGATAAAGGCAAAATTTTGGGTATTATTGCCTTTGAATCATACCACTCCGCACCAATTAACCTTGGGGCCGAATTGTAAAAAGAGTTTGTTGCAAGCATTCAAGCTCTCTCCATCTGATATGCCACTGATTTCCTCTTATGAACTCCCTGACCTTTGTATTGGGTTTTAGCATGTGCGTTAAGTAAAAAATTCCGGAGACCATAATTGCACCAATTGTCAAACTAAAGTCAAATTCTAGCACCATTACCAACCATGCTCTTGTTTTTTAATCTAACCACAAAATCTAATGGTTTGTTGTTAACAGACCAAATAATATGAAATAATGGCTAATCAATTCTAATTACTCTATATGTTCTTGCCTCTGTAAGCATCTTGTTGTCCCAAAGCTTGTATTACTGTGTTCCAAAAGTTAGGTAAGTGTGACAGCAAACCTAATCGATAGAGACGGTCCAACCAAAACTAGGCCTAAATATATTAAAATGAGTATAGTTAGCTTCAGTTTGGTGCTTGATTTCTTAAAAGAGAGAATCGCAAGATACTGGATCTAAAAAGAAATGTTTCTTCTTTCTTCGAACTTCAACTTGAAGTACGTTAAAAGCAAAAGAAAATCGAACTCTTTCTCTCAATTTAGAAAAGACTTCAGCTATATGTTGTTGCTGCAGAACACTAGCACAACGGTAACACACCTTGCATGTGCATGTATCCGAATAGCATCGCAAATATGGTAGACAACAAACAATTGTTAGGCTGATCCTTTTGTTTGCATTTATTCCTCTGAGAATAGATGAAAAATGGTCCAGTTAGCTAGTTCCCAGTAAACGTGGTTCTATTATTGTTTGCACTAACAGTGACGGATGGGCGAGTACTGTGCAAAGGACCACTTCCACTTTCCGAACTCTTCTTTCGCAAGAGGACAACAATGATTCTGACGCTAGCTGCCGCTTCGAATTAATGATATTGTACCATAACATTTTCGCTAATGGAATAGTCAAAGTGATACGCTGTATATGATTTTTTTTTCTTTCCGTGTATAAGAAGTAAAAACTAAACTAGCGCCTTAAGAAGGCAGTTGAACTCCTATCATTTTGAAGCAACGATTGCAATCCTGCAATGAGATTGTCTAGTAGGACTAAACTCTGACCACTCTATAATCTTATCTTAGCTAAGAAATCTACATATTGGTTGTCTTCCCGAAAGATATGAGAAAGAAAATAAGACCAGTTACAAGCAAGCAAGTTACGAATATCGCCGATAATAAGACTAAAATATGGATGAGTAAGTGAGCAAGATTTATTTATCAAATGGACTGCCTCTTGTGAATCAGATTCCACTAACACTTTTTGTTGACCATGATCTCAAGCCTAATATAATCCATGTCGGATAGCTTGCAACTCAGCATTGAGATTAATAGCGTAGCCAATAAACCCTGTAAATCCTAGTATTCAATGAACACGATTATCGCGCATGATACCTTCAAAACTAGCATCACTAGGATTACCACGAGAGCTGCCATTCACATTGATCTTCAAGAACTCAGTCGGAGGGGCACATCAATAAATCTATTTATCCTCCCTTTGGATGTAATGGTGAGAAGACGTGTAAGCTATAAGTCAGTCCCGCAAAAGATTTGTGTGCCACTAAAGTTGTACAATAATTGATATAGTGTTGCGTTGAATCACCGTCTAGTTCCTTGCACACCAAATAATTTAGATACCAACTAGGAACTTAAGAACACACTCGGGAATAAGGTCGGATCCAAAGCATACATATCTATCCAATCATCCATGTTACATCGAATCCTTCTCTGATTAAGTCTTATTGTTTTTTGGTAAAGAACTGTTTGACCTACTAGGTAACCTGAGCAGTTGATTCGCAACGAATAGCAAGTATCTCTCGGAGTTTTGACTTCGAATCACTTAAACGTTAAGTTTGTTTATGATGTCACTTATCAATAATTCTTTTAAAATATATACTTTATGGATTGTTATATACAATTAAGATATAATAATTAAGAATTTCTTAATTAAATAGATTATCAACTTCAATTGGATACTAAGTTAAAGATAGACACTGTTGTGGTAATTCCCTTTGGAAAACTATGAACAAAACTATATATTATAATCAAATGAACAAAACTACAAATATATGACCATTTTTATATATGACCAAGTTTTTAGAATGTCTTTTATTAATTACTATTTTTTATTAAATTAATATAATATTTATATAATTCATTAGGTTAGTTCATATGTGTCTGTTAACTACCAATCTCCTGTCAAATTAATATAATTCATTAGGTCAATTCATATGAGTGAGCACATGTGTTTGATTAAGCAATAAAATAAAATGTACTATAAAACTAATTTAATAATTAAATTATTATTGTGGGTGTTACCCTCGATAAATCCTCTTATTCGATCTTGATCGAATGTGCTTTATGACATTAATTTGAATGTCACTTATAACCATATAAGTTGCTGTTAGAATCTTTAAGGCCTCTTTGATTTGTGATATGTGACAACTTTTAATTAAACTATGTCAAAATAAAAATAAATAATTTTTTATTCTACATATGTCCCCTTGAGACTTATCCATAAGAGTGTAAAATTTGGTGCTCATGAATTTTTCTCGAAATCTTATAAGTGCCAAAAACTTTTAGAGATTCTTGAATTTAATGTACTTGGATAAAAATCTCTGGGTTAATATTGTGGTTTAACTTTTTTTTCATTTTAATTCTTATGTTTTGTTGTTTAGCTATCACTCCAAAATAATAAATTCTAACAAGAAAATATTTTTGGTAAAAATCTAATAGAGTATGACGTAGAAATTATGTTATAGTGGTGATGCTGTCGCCTGCAACCAAATATAAAAGAAATCACTTCCGTTAAGATAAATTAATGTACTAGCGGTAAGCGGATATCGTTCCCACGAGGAATCTTTAACGGTAAAGGTTAGCTAGTTCAAACGAAAATAGAAAGGGGG